>OY731403.1:77060764-77080499 GCA_963425845.1 Sphenostylis stenocarpa
CTGTCCTAAAATTAATAATGAGTAAAAATTAGATCAAATAGATTCAAATTAATTAAAATCTAAATTATTGGTCCAATGAAGCCCAATCAATGAAAATGCACTAATAATAGACAATTAAACACAATGCACCAATTAAGATAAGTACATAAAGATAAGAAAATGCGGGAAAATAATGGCTCATCAGCGTCACCCAAAAATCCCCGACAACCAGCAAAGTCGGATGACCACTACCAAAAGATCAAAACAAAGAATCCCCAACAAGCAACAAGATGGATGGCTATCAGGAAAATCCAAAAAGTCAAAGAATCCCCGGTGCACCGGAAGACTCTACCAGAAAGTCTAAAAACATTTACCAAAGTAAAGATCATTCCCCATGGAATCGGCACATGAGCTAGAGCAGTAAGCCGCCACTACAACTTCGGGACGAGGAAGGTCCCGAAGACAAAGACCTGCACACAGGAAAAACTTGCACATGAGCTAGAGCAGTAAGTCGCAACCAGTCCTACAAAGTGGACTTTAACACCAAATGGTGGTGCGTACTCATCGGGCCTTACAAAAGGGGCTTACCAGACGGGGGTTCATACTCGTCAACACCAGATGGGGTGTGTACTCGTCGGGCCTTACACAAGGGGGCTTACCAGATAGGGGTTCATACTCGTCAAACACCAGATGGGGGTGTGTCTCTGCCGTCAGAAGAGGCGGTCGGAGCGACGCGATGATTTTGATTGACTCGCATTTTTTGAAAGAAGTGGTTCAACGCCTTTAGGCTGTCCGATAACCGAGTTGGATCTAAAGGCGAGGTTTTCGAAAAGGTTCGAGGAGTTGCCATCAGTGTTTTAACCTTAAACACTGAAAAAGGTAAATAAAAAGAAGAAGGCAGTGGTTTTAGAAAAAACCAACTTTGGCCATTACAACCAGAGTCAGGTAAGGGAGTTAGTGACGTGTGGGGATGGTGTTAGCACCCCACAACGCCCCTTTCGGGTTCTCTATGATGGACTAACTTAGAAAATAAGCACTTAAAGAAATTATGCTTTTACCCTATTATTTTATCTACTTGCAGAATTTAAATATTTACATGGCCTTATTATCTAATGCACACAAAGAAAGCGATAAAGAAAGCAGTAAAAAAAGAGAGAGAATAGAGAAGGAACATCCAAAGCAAGCTTTATATTAACTCTTCGAAACTTGAGGAAGCTTTTTGGCAGTCCTCGCACTCTACAAGCATGCTCCTCCTGCAAAATAAGGAAAAGTCACTCTACCAAGGGTCGGACGTCTCAATAGGAGACTTCCTTAACCGATTTCAACCTTAAACGGAAATTGAAAAGCTCACTCGAACTCTGGAATAATGCTCGGAGTCACTCTAAAGTGCCAAAAGGCTTCCTAGAGAGTGGTAGGAGTGAAAAGGTGTGAAAATTCGGAGAATGGGAGCTCCTATTTATAGGGAATCGGGCCTAGAAAAAGTGGACGGTCATCTGGACTTAGTGGACAGTCTTCCATAGCCAAAAGTTGTTAGAAAAGTAGTTTTAAATCAAGAGGGGGGGTGAATTGATTTTTGAAAGTTTTTCGCAATACACAGATTATCTAATTCGAAAATTAAGTTTCTAAAAATCTTTTTGAATTACCAAGCAATCAAACAATATAAGCGCAGCAACTGAAATTAAAGAGAGAAAGGTTAGGAAAGATTTCACCGGTAATTTTATACTGGTTCACCCAATACCGGGGCTACGTCCAGTCTCCAGCCAAATTCCAGTGGGTTCCACTAGAATAGATGTTTTACGAGACTCACCCTCTTACACCTATTCTAACTCTCCACCAAGAACCAAATTCCAGCTCTTGGAAACCTCTGCAACCAAATTCCAGCTACGAGAGAAACCGAGTGCCCAAATTCCGGGCACCACACACAAGAACCAAATTCCAGCTCTTGCTTTAACCTTTCCACCAAGAACCAAATTCCAGTTCTTGGCAACTTTCTACAACAGCTGCAGAAAACTTGTACCCAAATTCCAGGTACAAAACAGGTACAAATGAATGAATAGAAATTTAAAAGAAGAAACAAAGAAAGCTCAAACCGGATTACACCAATCCACGATCGGTTTCTTCTTCAAAGAAATGCAAAGTGCCTCAAGAAAGATTTCAAAAGAAGTTCACAAAAACAGTTGTGTATCTTTCTTGAAAAATGCTAATAGTTGTTTGTATTGATTGCTTGAATTGTGTAAAAGCTGATATTCAATCACCTGTTTAAAAGTTTCAAGCAATTCGTTTATAAAAGAGTATTTTCAAATCTGCTGCATTAATTAATCTGTTGAAAGTTTGTTTTAATCTGTTGAAATAGCCGTTATAATCTGTTAAAAGTCCTTTCAACCCATTAATGCATTCTTGATCTTTAACGAGAAAATGTTTTAGTTGATACAACCATGTTTATATCAGTTAAAACGTTTTACAAACATTTTCTAAGTATAAAACAATCGATTGAATCGCGTATTAATCGATTGATTTGTTTAAAAACCTTCTTATAAAACTTTCGAAGTTATTTTAGCCGATATAAAGTCGTTTCAATCGATTGAAAAACTGCACATATATTTTCAAGTCATTTTAATCGATTGAAAGTTTGTTTTAATCGATTGAAAAGATTTTCTAAGTTATTTTAATCGATTGAAATACGTTTTAATCGATTGAAACAGATCTGATCGGTCATAATTCAATTCGATCGATCATATCCAACTCGATCGGTCATAATCTCATTCTGATCGATCATCCTGACATCCAAAGTAATTTTAATCGATTGAAACGTGTTTTAATCGATTAAAATAGTTCTGATCGCTCATATTTAAGATCTGATCGATTATAATGCATTCTGACCTATTATATTCCAATTCTAATCGGTCATAATGATTTCTAAAGGGTTTTAATCGATTAAAAGAAGTTTGTATCGATTAAAATACTGTAAAAACAATTCTTTACGCATTCTTAGTGATTTTAATCGTTTCTTAAAAAACTATATCGGTTAAAACTATTGTTAAGAAGGTTCTTTGTCAAAATGCTTTTGTTTGATTTGTTTAAAACTATTTTTGAGGCATTTTGCAAATTGAGTGAAGAAGCTTTATGCGAGTGGAAAAGGTAAAGTGGTTTTACCTAAGCTTTCTGTTTAGACACACTAAGTCTTCAGCTCCATTCTTCTGAGTGACTTGTTTGACTGCTGCAGAGTTGACCCTTGACTTTATCTTTGACTTCATCAAATCAATGAGATCTTTGCTAGGATCACTTTCAAAAGTGGCCACGGACGGCCATCCATGTAGTGTGGACGGCCGTCCATGGAAACTTTGGGCCATGGACAACCGTCCAAGCTAAGTGGACGGTCGTCCATAGCCAATAAGTGGCCATGGATGACCATCTGCTTGTCCTGGACGACCATCTGCTGTCTCCGACGGATTTCCCAATTTTTAATGCCTCTAAAAACCCTTCCTATCTTAAATGGAACCTAGAACAAGCTACTAGGGACTTAATAAAGTCTTGACCATCTTCGAAACAGGCGATCTTCGGCTTTATTAGAGATCTGGGCAAGATTTGGGGTCTACAACTACCCCCCCCCCCCTTTACCCGACCAAATGACTATTGGTTAATGTACCATGAGGTCGATTGGCGGGTAAAGGAGTTAACCCTCTTGCCCGGTTGTCCTCTGGATGCTCCTGTTGTTGTGGAGGCTAACCCTTTGGATGATATGCTGTGAGGCTTCAAGATGCTTCTTCGATGCGGTAGCTGACCCTTCGGCTGACCAATAAAGAACCTCGGGATGCTCCTTCGACACGGTAGCTGACCCCTTAGTTGATGAGTACGAACCCCCATCAGGTTAGATGCCTCAGGATGCTCCTTCGATGCGGTAGCTGACCCCTTGGTTGATGAGTACGAACCCCCATCAGGTTAGATGCCTCAGGATGCTCCTTCGATGCGGTAGCTAACCCTTTGGCTGTGGTGGCGGCTTACTGATTTCGATCATGCACCGAGGTTTTTCCTGTGTGCAGGTCTTTGTCTTCAGGACCTTCCTTGTCCTGAAGTGGTGGTGGCGGCTTACTGCTTATGGTCATGCGCCGGTTTTGCCTGTGTGCAAGTCTTCGTCTTTAAGACCTTCCTTGTCCCGAAGTGGTGGTGGCGGCTTAATGCTCTAGCTCATGCGCCGGTTTTGCCTGTGTGCAGGTCTTCATCTTCAAGACCTTCCTTGTCCCGAAGTGGTGGTGGCAGCTTATTGCTCTTGCTCATGCGCCGATTTTGCCTGTGTGCAGGTCTTCATCTTCAGGACTTTCCTTGTCCCGAAGTGGTGGTGGCGACTAACTGCTCTTGCTCATGAGGTGACATTGAAGTCTTTTTTCTATAAGACTTGATCTGGTTTGAAGTCCTCTTCTGAAAGACTTAGTCGGAGTCCCCTTCTATAAGACTCGATGAGTATAAACCCTCATCCGGTTTGAAGTCCTCTTCTGAAAGACTTGGTTTGAACTGATGTAATAGCGGCTTACTGATCTTGTTCATGCACTGACTCCATGGGGAGTGATTGCTCTTGACTCTTCTTGTGTATTCATCCAGTTTGTTGACTTTCAGGGATTCTTGGTAAATGCCTCTGGAGTAGGCAGGAATGCTTCATCGGAAGTGAAGGCTTTCGGTTTGAATGTTTTGCCTCTGAGTAGGCTGATCCGCTTGGGCGTCGAGCCTCATTTGGAGACTTGTTTTGAGTGCTTCCTGTTTTTAAACACAAACATGGAGCTAGTCTCCTTTTATGCATGAATTCTTTTCGTTTTTTGTTATTTATCTGAGGCGATTATTATTATATTATTTTTTTTGTTTTGACAAAGTCGTTTTGTGCGACTACTTGAGTGAATGCTTTTAAATGCAGTCTATTTTTGGTGCATCTAGAAAGTCACTGGCATTTCCTACTGGACCTTCATGATTGGGCTTTTATTTTATTCATTTTCTTCTTATTAAGCCCTATCTTTTTCCTAGACCGCCCTTTTGGGGTTTTCGATCTAGCAGGCTGCCTTGATTTTGCCTAGGATATCTTAGCGGGCTTTGACTCTTTTTCTTTTCTTACACTTTCTTGTATTGCATGATTATGATTTATTCAACACAGAGGCATTTTCATAATTTGGTCATGAGAAAAGAAATGAAAGACAAATTTATTGATATGAACAAATAGTTTATTTCTTACAGACGGATTTACAAAGGTATTTAGAAGCATGGCTGGCCAAGGTTGGCTACACTGTATAATCTATAACAATCATGCCTCTGACATCTGCCCCCCTGGTTCTCCTAGTTACCTTAATCGAGATGCTCAAGCCCGGAGTGAAGACTATGCAGAGTTTGCCTACTTCTGGAAGGATGTTACCTTAGTCGCCTTGCGGTTTTCGGCTAAGGTAACCATTGCTCTTTTTTATTTTATTTTTGTTTTTTGAAGCCTCTAAGTTTTGCCTAGGACGTGTCCTAGTGAGGTGTGTGGATCCTAACTTTTTCCCAGGACGCCCTTTTTCGGATTTTCATCCTAGCGGATCATGAACAATGCCTTCAAGCGTGATACTTCTTCACCGCATCTGAATTGATTGGGTGCCGCAGTTCTTCTCCATCCATGTTGGTGAGGATAAGAGCTCCTCTTGAGAATGCTCGCTTGACCACAAAGGGTCCCTCATAATTTGCTGCCCATTTTCCGATTTTGTCCTTCTGGGTCGGAAGCAGTTTCTTTATTACTAGATCCCCTCGTGATAAGTGTGGGGGTTGACTTTTTTGTCGTAAGCCTTTTTGATTTTCTTTTGGTAGGCTTGTCCATGACATATGACATCCAATCGTTTCTCTTCTATTAGGTTCAATTGATCATACCGATTTTGGACCCATTCTGCTTGTCAACTTTGCTTCCATGATAACTCGCAGGGAGGGTATTTCGACTTCCACTGGTAGTACGGCCTCCATGCCATACACGAGGGAAAACGGAGTGGCTCCTGTGGAGGTCCGTACAAAAGTTCAGTATCCGTGCAGGGCAAAGGGTAACATTTCATGCCAATCTTTATATGTTATTACCATCTTTTGGATGATTTTCTTGATGTTCTTGTTGGCCGCTTATACTGCACCATTCATCTTGGGTCGTGTCGCTGCCATCAAAAAGAGGCGGTCAGAGCGACGCGATGGTTCTGACTTCTCCAATTTTCGCATTTTTATGGGTGTGGTTACAACGCCTTTAGGTTGTTCGATAACCGGGCTGAACCTAGAGGCGAGGTTTTTGGAAGGGTGTTCTTGGATTGTCCGATAACCGGGCTAACCCAAGAACTAATTTGAAGGGGTTCTTATGGAGTCGACACCGATGTTTTTACCGGAAACATCGAAAAAGGGGTAAAAAGGTGTTGGTTTTCGAAAACCAACTTTGGTCGTTAAAACTAGAGTTAGGTAAGGGAGTTAGTTACGTGTAAGGGAAGTGTTAGTTCCCTTACGACACCCCTTTTGAGTTCCCTATGATAGGCCAACTATTTTATAGATAAACTTTTGAAAAGACGCTTTTACCCTTTTATTTGCAGAATTAAAATAATGACTACATGACCCTAATGTCTATTATATAATTTTAATCATAAAAGTAAAGACAGTAAAAGAGAGGGACAAAGTGAAGAAACCTCTGAACCAAGCTTTTGAATTAATTCTCTGAAATATAAGGTGCGTTTTGGAAGCCCTTCACTCTTTACAACGCCGAAAACTCTCGGAAACTCTATAAAAACTCTAGAAAACTCTCAAAAACTCCAGAAATGCTTCGGAGGGGTCCTAGGAAGAGAATTTGAAGAAGTTGTAGAAGGGAAAGTGGAAGATATGTGTGAAATGAGGGGGGGAGCGCTCACTATTTATAGGGATTCGCGCCTATTAGGTCGAGACGGCCGTCTCGTCTGATAAGGTCGAGACGACCGTCTCGCCATTCAGGACGACTCTCTCAACTTGTAAAAGTGGCGAGACCGCCGTCTCATTTGGCGAGATGGCGGTATTGACTTTCCTAGAAATGAGAAGGCCTTCTCGCCAAACGGGAGGGAGTCTCTCCATTTACAAGTGGTGAGACGGCCATCTCGCCAAACGAGACGGCCGTCTCGATTGCTGGAATGGCGAGATGGCGGTCCCGAAAAGCAAGACAGCGGTTTCGATCCCTGAAGGCGAAAATCCTTATTTTAATGCAAAAAATCTTTCCTATCCTATTATGGGGCCTAATAGTCTCTCCTAGTGGCTTCTTAGGGTTCATCCATCTTCAAATAGGAGGTCTTCTGGTCTTATTTTGAGGCGGGGCAAGATTTGGGGTCTACAGCTGCCCCCCCTTTACCTGACCAGTCGACTATTGACCAGTCGACTATTGCCCAGTCATGCCAAGAAGATCGACTGAAAGGTAAAGGAGTTGACCCTCTTGCCTGGTTACCCTTTGGACGTTCCGTCTTGCGGCGGTTGATCTTCTGGGGAAAATTGTGTTGTGCACCTCCAGGATACTCCTTCTGACAGTAGCCCATCCCTTCAGTTGACACATGGTAGAACCTCAGGATACTCCTTCTGATGGTAGCCGATCCTTCGGTTGATGGTTATAAACCCCCCATCAGGCTGGTAGTTACAACCTACTGTGTCTAGGACTGGATGAGTATGAACCCCCTATCACGCTGGTAGTTACAACCCATTGTGCATAGGACTGGATGAGTATGAACCCCCCATCAGGCTGGTAGTTGCGACTTACTGATCCGGCTCGAGCGCAAATCAGGCACACTGCGTCCGTAGGTTGATAGGTATGAACCCCCTATCAGGCTGGTACAGTCCACTGCGTAGGACTGGTGGTGGTGGTGGCTTACTGCTGGAGTGGCTCATGCGCCGAGCACTGAGATGCGTTCTCTTGTCTTTGTGTTTTTGTCTTTTTTGGGAATGGTCATCCGGTTTGTGCCGGGGATTTTATTGGTGTTCATCCAGCTTGTTGGTTGTTGGGGATTCTTTGATTTTGATTCTTTGGTGGTGGTCATCCGACTTCGCTGGTTGTTGGGTAGTCTTGTTTATTGTTGCTCGACTCTTGCTTGATTGTCGAAAATTGTTGGTCAGGGTGATTGACTTGTTTAAATCCTGCCTTTTTCCGCGGTTTTACTTCTTTTTTCTCGCGATTTTGGATTTTGGCCTTTTTTTTAGCGTAAGTCTTTTTACTCTTAGTTTCTTTTTGTTATGCTAACTTTTTTTGAAAAGGAGAGCAAAATGCATGAAATGAAATTTTATTTATGATAAAAATTTATTACAACAGTTTATTTTCTAAGCACTATCCCTAAGATGGTGGACTCGAGTCTGGAGACGATCCGTAAGAGGGGAATTGCTGGTACCGATGTCTTCGGAATTCTACTTGATCCCGGGCTTCGTCGAGGTACTCCTGTCGGAATGTCGCCAGGTCTTGCCCTATTCCCTCTTGGTATTGGTTTAATGTCTCCATCCTCGTGTCGAGAGCATCTTGCCTTAGGGACATTTGCTCGTCTCATGGACATTTGGTCGAATTGCTGGCGCAGATCGTAGATGTTGCGGTTGATGCCAGCAAAGTTGTCCGTGTATTGCTGTTGTTGTTGTTGTTGCTGCTGTTGTTGGAACTCCGGGGGTGTCGGAAGATCTTGCATTGCTACGAGATCCCGGAGATCCAAAGTTATATCCAGCGAGGGGTGGAGGATCAACCGAGTGCCTTGGCGTAGCAACATCCCCATGCTGACCAAGACGGACTCGTTGATAGTTTCGGGTCGGAGGCTGGAGGCCAGTTCCTCCCTGCCACTGCACCCCCATTTTTCTGCCAGCAGGGTGATGAGGGCGGCCATGAGGATAGCTCCCACAGGCTGGCTCCCGAAGTCCTTGAGGGCCTTTAGGAAGAAATAGTTGGGGTTGCACCGGCGCCTCTGACTCATGCAGTAGAGGGCGAAGAGATCTGGAAGGGTGACCTTACCCTGACTCTCTTTTCGCCCGTGGACAGTCCCAACCAGCAGCTTGTGGCAGATGCAGAGGGCGAGGGGAAGTGCGAAGCCCTTTAGCAGTGTTGGCAGGGTGTGCGCCCCGGTCAGCTCCTCCCACATTTCGCCGGCGGTGAGGTTGGTGAGGCGTGCGTAGATGGCCTCCTAGTAATCCCAAGTCAAGACATCCTCGGGCTAGACAAATCCAATGGACACATTGAACTCGTCCAGGGTGGTGGTCCGGTACATCCCACCTATGAAGTACGTCACCATTTTTGGCGGTGGGAGACCCGACACCATGGAGGGGGTCTCAGAGTAGGAGATGGAGGCGAGAAACTCTAATACCGCCTGAGGATAGACGTGGGTAGGTGGAGACTGGAGGAGGAAGTGCCACCCTATGTTGTTGATGTGGGCGCGGACGTCGTCTTCCCACCTGAATTTGGCGAGGATGCCGAAGTCCAATCTTAGCATGGGGTACCAGGTATACCCCCGGATGTGCTCTAGGCGGGCCTGGTGCAGTGGTGAAAGTTGTGTGGGATCCTGCGGAGTGGGGGATGAGGAGCTACTAGGGCTGGCAGAACCCCTTCTCTTTCTGGATTGGTCTCCACGATGCATTTTGGTGGTAGGATGCTATAAAGTGAGAGAAAGGAGGGTAGGAGTGAAAGAGAGGGTGTTTGAGACCCCCCTAGGCCCCTCTATTTATAGACTTTTCGGCCAACCTCGTGACCGCCGTCTGGAGAATCGGGACCGTCGTCTCAAATTTGCGGGATTCGGGACCGCCGTCTGGAACCTCGAGACGGCGGTCTCGACTTTGGCCTTAAGCAAGACGGTCGTCTTGCCAAGCGAGAAGGTGGTCTTGTTTTTTCTTGTGACCGAAGGATAATTTGCTTTTTCTTTATTTTTTTTTATTTTTTTTTTGTAGAGCACACTTTGCCATGTTAGTGTCCCTTTTTCTTCACTTTAGGGGTTTCAATCCTCTTGTTGACTATACGCCTCCATATTCCCAAATTAATTGTTAGAATAATGTTGTAAGGGTCAAGAGAAAAGAAGTAAAAGGGTAGATTCAATGGCCTGTGTTTTAGACGGTTAATTTTTTTTTTTTTGAAAAGGTTTTGTAAGAATGGCTGGCTAAGGTTAGGCCTAGGTGTTTAAGCTTTTTGTCTAAGCAAATGTTTCCTTTTTTGTACTTGTGCCTTAGTTTATTTCCATTGCGTTTTATGGCTGGTTGATTTCCCTAGATCTCCCTTCGGGTTTTCGAACTAGGATATTGTGTTTTGGTCCTATCTTTTGTCTAGGTTCCTTTTTTTGTTTTTGTTTAGGGAATCCTAGCGGACCTTATTTTGTAACCCTAACTTTTGCCTAGGCTACCCTTTATTTTTGTTCGGGTGTCCTACCGGGTTGACCCTATCTTTTGCGTAGCCCCCTTAGTGGGTTTCCTACCGAGTATTTTGCCCTCTTTTTTTTGGCCTTTGGCTTTATGGGCTTTTTCTTTTTTGTTAATTTTTTTTTCACAATATTGGCGAAGCATGACTTTCTTTATGGTGAGGTAAAGCCTTATTTTGTGCTTCTAATCAACTAGCTTGATTTATAGTGGCAATGGCAAATTTTGATTACTTGGATGTGCTTTTTATTCTTTTTTTTTTTTTTGTTTACTTAGACAAGGTTATTGTGATGTCTAGTCATGAAATAGCAAGAAGAGAAGCAGATAGTAAGAAATATATTCTTTATTAATTAATAAGGGAATATGCGCCCTAAAATGCCCGGGGGTCGGGCTAGCCCCAGGGGATAATCTCTAATAGTCATTGGGTTTACATCCCTTAAGCGAAGAAAAAGATTTCCTAATGACTAGGGTAGCTCTTGACGCTTGCATCCCTCCGCTTCGAAATACTTGTTTGAGTGTGCGGAGGGGACACTTCCCTTTTCTTCCTTCTGCTCGGCCCGTAGTAGGGACATATCCTAGGCCACACTGGTAAGGATTATCTTTGAATTCTGGGGGTTCCCTCATGCCTTGGGAATCTGCCGCCAGTCCTTGGCCAGGATGGTAACCATGCTTCATCATCATGCAGGCTACCTTTGTGTTTTTGGGAAGTCTTTCTACATTGGCAATTTCGAGCGCTTGAAAAGATGTTTCAAGGGCCTCTTCGGTCGCATCCACATAAGGTTGGGTAGACGGTCCACTGATAAGGATATCGTCTTCTGCTTGGACCGTGACCAATTTGTCATCCACTATGAACTTGACTTTCTGGTGGAGCGTTGAAGGTACTGCATTAGCGTCATGAATCCAAGGTCTGCCGAGGAGACAACTATATGCCGGAGTAATATCCATTACATGGAAATCGATGTTGAAGATAGTGGGTCCAACTTGGATTGGCAAATTAACTTCTTCCACTACTTCTCGTTTTGATCCGTCGAAGGGTCGAACAATAGTGCTGCTTGGGCGCACACGGGTTCCTTGGATAGTCAACTTGTCGAGTGTGCACTTGGGCATCACGTTCAAGGATGACTCGTTATCCACAAGAACTTTGGTGATGAGGTATTCCTTGCACTTGATGGAGATGTGCAAGGGCTTGTTGTGGTTTGACCCTTCGAGGGGGAGTTCTTCCTCTATGAAGGTGAGGTGATCGCTTGCCATGATGTGACTGACGATCCTCTTAACCTTTTCTTGGGATATGGTGTGAGGTACATGCGCTTCGCTCAAGACCTTCATCAGGGCATTTCTGTGCGGTTCCGAGCTCATCATTAGAGATAATAGGGTTATCTTTGCAGGTGTATGATTGAGCTGGTCAATAATGGAATACTCGCTTTGCCTTATAAACTGGAGTAATTCCTCGGTCTCCTCCTTGGATTCTTTATTTTCTTTTTCTTCGGTCTTTTTATTTTTCCTTTATTTTTGGGGACGTCTTCTTGTCAGTCCTTGGGGGAGTAGACTCTTCCACTTCTAGTCATGCCCCCAATGCCGACTATGTTAGAGATATCTTCCTTTATTGGTGAAGATTCTCCATATCTCCATGGTACAACTTTATTTGATTCGTAGGGGAAAGGACGTGGCATAAATAGTCGCACTGGTGTCCTTGCCCCCTTTTCCTTATTATTTTTGAGGATCAATGGTCGAGGCTTATTGCCCTCTTGTGGCGGATCAACCGTTGGGGACAACTTTATTAGGAGTGGCTTTCTCTCCATTCTTCTGATTTGGAAGACGTGTCAGTTAATCCTTCCTTTTTATTATCTTATTTATTAAGAGTGAAGGAGGGGAAATTAAATATGCAAATGAATGATATGCATGCAAGTAGACAATTGTTGAATAAAGAAAAATTTCATTTATTCGTAGAAGGTGTACATTCCCCTATTCCATACTACGAAGCAACTTTTGACAGAAACGGAAAAGCCTAAAGAAACCCACAGGCGGGTCTTGATCTCTATGTAATTCCCTTTCGGCTTCCCGGACGTGACGAGCGAGTGCTTTGCTTTGCTTCTGGACTGCCTAACTCATATCTTCACTGTACTTTTGAGCCTCTTTGATCTTTGCCTCTTGATGGACGACCAAGGCTTGTAGTTCGTCGAGTTTTGCAAGGGCTCGGTCCTTTTCTTGTAGTACTTGGTCGTACTGAGCTAGCCCGTCTCTTTCTTTATAGCGTAGCTCAGTGAGACTTTTGTTGAGTCTCCGGTTGGCCTCTCGCTCTTGGCGTATTTCTGACCGAGTCCTAGCGAGGTCTTGTAACAAGTCCTTGATCGTCTGAGCCTATTTGTTGATTTGGCCTTAAGGCGTGCTAATTTGGCAATTATTTCTTGGAGTTGGCTATCCGAGCTGGTTCTAGCAGCTTTGGATGCTCGGATAGCTTGTTCATTAGAGTCAGCACACTGATCCTTGAGGTGCTCTATTTCATGATCCTTTTTCTTGCACTGCCTCTGTAGACCATCTGTGGTGAGGATAGATTCTTGTTCTCTTTCTTCAAGGGCCCTCATCTGGGCTCCCATGATTTCTATCCTCTGGGTCAAGGCATCGACTTGAGTTTGCAACTCTTCACTATTTGCACATGTAGCGAGTGAGGTGGATGGTTGAGACGTCCCTCTTCTTTTTCTCCACACCTCATAGTCACTGGAGGCGTCTACCCGAGCTTTTCCTAGCTCTCTATCTCCCATAAAGACTGGTCTCTCCCATGCTCTTCTCACGGCTGGTGAGTTAGCAATTGTGCATGGGTCTCCGAAGAAACACAGTCCTCCGAGCTCCTGTCGTGATATTGTAGTTTGGGTCCTCATGAGTTGTCTCATAGCTACTCTAGGTGAATAGACTATGCAACCCCTGAGTCTTATCAACGGTACATTCGGATAATCCCCACATCTGATGAGGATTGGAATGGGTCGGAACTAAGGGCAGACCCAGGATAAATGGTTGGCGTCCCATTGTTCCAACTTGTCCTTCAACTCTGAGGTTAGGCGTCAGTGGAGAGGGATTTTGGAAAAGCTCCTCAAAGGGTCGGGGAACATCCCCATGTGACCAGAGGCGTAAAAATGTGTGATGCCCCACACGAAAAGTAGTGAAGAGCAACAACAAAGTGTTTTTCCTTGCTTCTGGCGGAAAAATTCCACCGAGAGCAAGGTGTTGGCAAGAATTGCAGGCAAGGGACTATTCGAGTTCACGCCCCAGGCGAAGAAGGCGTCCATGACAGCTTGATCCACTGTGTCGATGTGGAAGGGAAACAAGATTGTTCCAAATATAATCAGAGCCAGGGTTTTGCTAAAAGCGACCCATTCTGCCCTTTTAGCTAAAGTGGACAGATGGTCTTCTAACATCGAGACTTTCCAACCCTGGATGTTCCCTTTTTCTATCAGGGTAGTCTGCCGGAATGACAATCGGATGATGGCAGCGACTTGTGCTGCAGGAGTGTATGCCCCATGGCGAATATGGACCCTGGCTGATTTGGGCCATTTTAGCATAATTTCGTACTCCTCCAAAGTGGGCACCATATTGAACTACGGAAATTCGAAGCAGTGCAGACTGGAGTTCCAGAAGTGAACTAGTACCCTAACGAAAATAGGATCAACACAAATCTTCAGTAGGTCGAGAATCCGTCCATAGGATTTTTCAAAGTCGGAGCGGACCTTTGATGGCATTATCGCGCAAAGCCGTTCCAACTTCTCAGTATGTGTAGACCCCTTGTCGTCGCCGTCCATTCCGACATCCAGGGACATCTCGAACGTTTATGCGAGCGGTCGCGAAAAGATGGTTTAGACTCGCGTTTTTATGTTAAAATTATGTTCATTGCTTCCGAGGTGCTCAACAACTGAACTATCCTCTAATAAAAGCAAGGTTTTCGAAAAAATGTTCTTTTGGAGTCGCCACCAATGTTTTGACCGTAAACATTGGAAAAGGATGAAAAGGTGTTGATTTTAATAAAAACCAAACTTGGCCATCATAACCAGAGTTAGGTAAGGGAGTTAGTTACGTGTGGGGAAGGTGTTAGCACCCCCACAACGCCCCTTTCGGGTTCCCTATGACGGATTAATTCATTTGAGTAAAAATTACGAGAAATTACGCGATTACCCTATTTTATTGCATAATGTTAAAAATGGCTATCTACATGATTTTAGTTTACATTGCATACAGACAGTAATAAATAAAGCAGTAAAAGAGAAGAGAATTGAACAGAACCTCCGTAGCAAGCTTTGTATTGCGAATCTTTAACTTTGAGGATGCGTTTTGGCAATCCTTCGCTCTACAAAGACTCTCCTCTCTGAATACAACACTGACTCTACTAAATTTTACAGAAGAATCGAATGCTGGAATATGATTCCTTAACTGATTGTTACCTTATTAAGGCAATCAGAGAGTTCATTCGAAGAGGGAAGAATATAGACAAGTACTGGGAGTTGTCTAGTGTGTGAAACAGTGGCAAATGAGCCTCCTATTTATAGTTTTTCGCTGCCTGCACATTTACACGCCCTCTGGGTTGGGACGACCATCCCAACTGCCTCTTTTACAAAGGCTGAGACCACCTGAAAGCTGGGATTGGCAGTCCCACTTGGCCAGGGAAGGTTGGGACGGCCGTCTCGACCTTGGGACGGCCGTCTCGACCTGTTTTGGCCAGCCTTTGTGTTCTGGGACCCCTAGGAAGCTTTCCTTTCTTTATTCGGACGTCGGTTGATGCCGATAAACGCCCGTTAAAGCTTTATCTTCATATAGGAAGTCTTCTTGGCCTTTACTGAGATGTCAGGCGAGCTTTGTCTTTGTTGTAGGAAGTCTCTTTAGCCTTTATTGAGAGACCGGGCAAAATTAGGGGTCTACAGCTGCCCCCCCTTCACCTGCCCAGCTAATTTGTTGGCTTAATATGCCGACAAAATTAGTTTGGTAGGGGAAGGAGTTAACCCTTTTTCCCGGTTATCCTTCGGATGCTTCTTTGTTGATCCTCCGGATGATAAATATTTTTGATAGGTACCAACACCTATCAGGTTTGAGTCTTATTTTATAAGGCTCTGGTGAGTACTTACCCCCACCTGGTACGAATCTGCTTTTTGCTAGATTCTGATGAGTACCTACCCTCATCCGGTATAAACCTTATTTTATAAGGCTTTAGTGGGTACCTACCCCCACTTGGTACGAATCTGCATTTTTTTGCTAGATTCTGATGAGTACTTACCCTCATCCGGTATAAACCTTATTTTATAAGGCTTTGGTGGGTACCTACCCCCACCTGGTACGAATCTGCATTTTTTGCTAGATTCTGATGAGTACCTACCCTCATCCGGTATAAACCTTATTTTATAAGGCTTTGGTGAGTACCTACCCCCACCCGGTACGAACCTCGTTCTGCAAGGCTCTGATGGGTACCTACCCCCACCTGGTCCGAATCTGCATTATTTTGCTAGATTCTGATGAGTACCTACCCTCATCCGGTATAAACCTTATTTTATAAGCCTTTGGTGGGTACCTACCCCCACCCGGTACAAACCTCGTTCTGCAAGGCTCTGATGGGTACCTACCCCCACCTGGTCCGAACCCCGTTCTGCAAGGCTCTGATGGGTACCTACCCCCACCTGGTCCGAACCCCGTTCTACAAGGCTCTGATGGGTACCTACCCCCACCTAGTCCGAACCCCGTTCTGCAAGGTTCTGATGGGTACCTACCCCTCACCTGGTCCGAACCCCGTTTTGTAAGGTTTTGATGGGTACCTACCCCCACCTGGTCCGAACCCCGTTCTGCAAGGCTCTGATGGGTACCTACCCCCACCTGGTCCGAACCCCGTTCTACAAGGCTCTGATGGGTACCTACCCCCACCTGGTCCGAACCCCGTTCTGCAAGGCTCTGATGGGTACCTACCCCCACCTGGTTCGAACCCCGTTCTGCAAGGCTCTGATGGGTACCTACCCCCACCTGGTCCGAACCCCGTTCTGCAAGGTTCTGAATAAGCCCCGTTCTGCAAGGCTTTTAGGATGACTTTTTGATAGTCAATCCTGTTGTCATCTGGTTTTGGAGATGTATTGGCAACTTATTGTTTCTGTTCATGCGCCCATTCCGTGGGGAATATTTGATTTGACTTTTTGACTTTTCTGTTAGTCATCCGGTTTTACTGGGGATTCTTAGTTTTTGGCTTTTTCGTTTAGCCATCCGGTCTTTGCCAAGGATTTCTGATTTTTGGCTTTTCTGTTTAGCCATCTGGTCTTTGCCGGGGATTCTTTGTTGGTTGCCTCTTATTTAGGCGGGAATCCACTGGGGATTTGTTGATTTTTGTTGGTTGTGCCTCTTGATTAGGCAGATGCTTCAATAGTGGTGAAGGCTTTTTACTTGTTGTTTTTCGCTTCTGAATAGGCTGATGTTCTACTTTGAGGATATTTCTTGATAATACCTCTGAGTAGGCGGATGCTTTTTTTTTGAAAGCTTTGTGCTTGTATTTCCTCTTGCATAGGTTGATTTCCCGTTTCTTGGGGATATCGACTCTTTGCTTGCCTCTGAGTAGGCATAGGCATTCTTGGGAGTGAAGGTTTTGCCTTTCACTGGGGATATTCATATTGGGTGTTATAGGCTATTAACTCCCTGAGGATATGAATTTGTATTTTGCCTTTTGCTGGGAGGCTCGCTGGGGATTTTTCTTTTTGGTGATCCACCAGGGATTTGGTCGTTTCTTGGGGATCTATTTTGAATTGCCCCCTAGGGAGGAATGGAGTTTTTGACTCCTTATTGGATGCTGTTTGTTTGAGCTGGCTTTGCCTATGCTCTTATTCCTGCTGGGGAATGGATTTGTATGTGCGCCTTTTATGCACATTGGCTTTTTCTTTGGGTGAAAAGATATATTTTTTCTTTTCTTTTTGGTGATCCCTGGGGAATTTTTCTTTTCTTCTTGGGGATCCAATCCTCGATTTGATTTTTCATGATGGTGGAGTCTTGAGCTCCTGGTCTTTTACGAAGCCCTTTATTGAGCGGGATGAAGAAATTTTCTTCTTTTCTCTCTTTTTTGGGATTCACCGAGGAGTCTGTCGGTTTCCTGGGGATCCAAATTTGATGATGGAGTCCTGGCTCCTAGCTTTGTGAAGCTCTTATTTGAGTTGGAAGATGGAAATTTTTCTTGATATACTCTACTTGGAGATTTTATTTGGCCTTTTTTATGCCTCTACTGGGGGATGAAAGTTTTTCTTTTGTTTCTTTTTGTTGCCCCCTGGTGATATGGAGGATTTGACTCCGTATTTTCTTTGATGAACTCTTATGTAGTCCTTATTCTCCTTTGGGGAAGTGGCGGAGATTTTGGATGAGTTTGCTTGATGACTCATGTGGCGATGAAGCTGAGTCGTGAGGTAATCTTTTTATCTTCCCTCTGGAGTAAGCAAGGATCCTCTTGGGGATGATCAAGCCTTTCCATTGGCTTTTTCATGTTGATGGCTTCCTTCTTTTTAGATGGAAGGATGTTGATTGAGGCCTCAAATGACTGTGGTTGACGACTCATATGATGATGATGCTGAGTCGTGGAGTAATTTTTGTTTTGCCTTTGGAGTAAGCAAGGATCCGCTTGGGGATGATCAAGCCTTTCCGTTGGCTTTTTTCTGGTTTACCTTCATTTATTAGGATATAAGGTTAGAGCTATTTTCCTTGAAGCTCTTCATTTTGCTGGAATAGTTTTGATTTCGCCTTTTTCTCTCGTGATTTTGATCTTTATCGCGAGTTATTTGAAATCTGGCTTTTTATCACGTGTTCCTTTTATTTTATAATTTTTGTACACGTGGGCTTTTGGAATGTAAACAGAAATAACAATGTTTATTCATTACTTCTCTTTTTTTTGTGATACATTCAAACATTTTCAAATTACTAGAAAATATTTAAAAGGAAACTATCTCCTAATCATCTGCCTCTGGACTGGAATGGGCAGATGGTGCTGGCGAAGGGATGCGGCGGAGCAGGCGACGCTGGAACCTTGCCTGGGTCTGGACCAGATTCTCAATCTGTCGGTCCGTCCTGTCTTGCCTCATAGTCAGCTGACTGAACTGTTGTCGTATGAACTGGAACTCTCCTTCCATATAGGCGTGCTCGTCGTCTATCCGTCGGTACAAGCCAGTGAAGTCTGGATCATATGACTGCTGCTGCGATTCTATAGTCGAAGGGATGTCCTGAGGCATGTCGAAATCGCGCATATCCAGCGAAATCGAGATAATGGGGTTTAAGATGAACCCTGATCCCTATCGACTAAGGATATTCATGTGGACTAGCATCCCTCCGCTAATCGGCTCTGGTCGAAGGCTAGCTGGGAGATCTTCTCCGTCAGTGCATCCCCAATATTCAGCTAAAGGGGTGAGAAAGGGAGCTATTTGTTAGAATCGCGCAGCGGAATGATCGCGTGGTCGGACAAAAACCAAGAGGGGGGTGAATTGGTTTCTTAATAAAAATTAGGTTTTCAAAATTTTTCCCCAAATTTTACCGATTAAAAACTGTGTAAATGTAAATAGAGAAAGGGATAGAGTCTTACACAGGAAATTTATACTAGTTCGGATCAAAAGACCCTACGTCCAGTTGCTAATCACTCAAACAGAGGATTAACGCTGTCACTATGATCAAAGTTGTTACAAACAAATTACAATGAAAAGATAAAGATAAGAAAACACCTCTCTTGAAATCCACAAGAGATGATGAACAACTTTCCCTAGAGACGGCACAGCACACAATCCACTAAGAACTCCACTTAGTGATTCTTATCGCTTCTAGCCCACACCAGGTTCCAAAAGCCCCTTTTCCTTGCAACAAACAGTTATCTGGCACTCACAACACTTAACTTTTGTATGGAAAAGGTTGTTCATTTTTCTGAGTGCCATAGAAGAGTTTAAGTAGAGAAATAAGGGTTTAGGAATTGGGGATTTCGAAACTAGGGTTCTTGGAAATAGGATTTTCGAAAATAGGGTTGGTTTGAAGTTTAAAATCAAAAACAGACTGAAATAATCGATTAAATGAAGTTATAAATGATTAAAACAGAGCCAAAATCAACAGAACCCAAAACCTCTCTATTTTAATCTATTAAAAGGGGTTTTAATCGATTATCAGACCTAATAATCGATTATCTGGAGATTTAATCGATTAAAGCAGTGAGTTGATACAGAAAATGGTTTTTCTCACTGTTTTAATCGATTATTTCCCTATATAATCGATTAAAGCCGAGCCTGGATGATAAATTTGAGCTTTTTGAAGCTTCTAAGGTGCAGACTATGTACCGGCTATCTTAAACTCTAATATTACAGACTCAATCTAATTAAAACAGAGTTATTACAATACAAAACAAGTCTTCAACACACTAAGTCTTTGAGTTCTTGAA
>OY731403.1:77080599-77156975 GCA_963425845.1 Sphenostylis stenocarpa
GAAAAATTTCCTATATAAGGGGCGCGCTCGGATGAGTTTCCTCACAACTCTCCTTGCCTCCTAAGCCTCCAGAGCCTCCAAAACTCATATCTCTACTCCTCCAAGCCTTCCTGACTCAAGATGTTCAAGCAGAAGTGCCTCCAGGAAGAGAAGGGGCACCGCCGGTGCTAGCATCTCGGCACCACCGCCACCCCGAGATCCTTCTCAGCTGTCACCACAGACACCAGGCCCGCCCGGACAACATCGGGAACTACCGAGTGGCACTCCATGCTGACACTCGGACTTCGGCGTTCCGGCCGAATTTGGATGGGAAGAAGACGTCGAGCCCACATCGACGGCATTGGGTGGGGCTTCGCTGTGAACCCCACCCACACATGTGTACCCCCAAGCGGTACAAGAATTCTTGGCCTCCGTCTCTCTCATCGAGATCCCCTCCATGGCCTCGGGCATGCAGCCCACCAAAATGGTGAACTATTTCATGGGTGGGCAATACCACACCACCACCCTGGAAGAATTCAATGTGTCCATTGGATTCATCCGGCCCGAGGAAGCGCTGACCCGGGAATACCGAGAGGTCATCTGCTCTCGGCCCGCCAACCTCACCCCCGCGGAAATGTGGCATGAGCTCACAGGAGCAACCACACTGCCCACTTTGATGAGAGGCTCCGCACTGCAACCGGCACTCCGCATTTGCCACAAGCTGGCAGTGTGCACAATCCATGGGAGGAAGGAGAGCCGGGGTAAGATATCCCTGCTTGATCTCTTTGTCCTCTACCGCATGCACCGGAGGCGGCGCCGCAACCCCGAATACTTTCTCCTAAGGGCCCTTAAGGACTTCGGGAGCAGATCCACAGGGGTCGTCCTCATAGCTCCCCTCATCACCCCTCTGGCAGAGAGAATGGGGTGCCCTGGCCGGGAAGAGCTGGCCTGCAACCTCCGACCCGAGCCCATCAATGGGCCAATGCTGGTCAGCATGGGGATGCTGATACGTCGGGGAAACCAGTTCGCCCTGCACCCCTCCCTGGACTTCGAGCTGGATCTCCAGGGGATCGTGGCGATGCAGGATATGCCCACATCCCCCGGCTCCCAACAACAACAACAGCAGGAGCAACAGCCACCACCGTACACAGCGGACTTTGCTGGCATGCACCAACACATGAATGATTTGAGCCAGCAGTTTGCCCAAATAGCGGTGTGGCGAGAGCAGCAGACCTAGTGGCAACAAGCCCACGATGCTCGCCAGCAGGCCTATCAAGCTCGCCAGGACGAGATCTACCAGGAGCAGCAGAGGATGCGGCAGGAATGGACGACATTCCAAGAGGACTACCGTGACGAAGTCCAAGAGCAAGTAGACTTCCGGTATCACGTGTACAAACAGTACCCTTACCCCGATTCCCCTGATGATAGCCCCTAGGGACCGCACTTGGCCTAAATAAAAGCCGTTGTAATAAAATTTCCCATGAATAAAATTTTATTCCATGCATTCTTTGCCTTCTTTTACAAAAGTCAGCGTAACAAAAAAGCTTAAAAGAGAAAAGGCATACGCTCAAGAAAAAAAGCCAAAATCCAAAATCGTGAGAAAAAAGAGATAAAACCGCGAGAAAAGAGCAGGATTAAAACAAAACAACTACCAAGCAAAAGTCAAACACAAAAAGAGAAGAGAAGAACCCGACCAACCAAGAAGAGTCTGATGATTACCACAAAAAAATCGAAACAAAGAATCCCCAAGCAACCAACAAAGCCGGATGGACAACCAACAAAATCCCCAGCGTAGCTCTGACGACCATCCAAGAAGTCCAAGAACATCTACCAACACGAAATCACTCCCCAGTGAACCGGCGCATGAGCTACCCGAGCAGTAAGCCGCCACCACCACCAGTCCTACGCAACGGACTGTACTAGCCTGATAGGGGGTTTATACCTATCAACCAGCACACAAGGAGTGCCTAAACGGCGCATGGGCCACCTGAACAGTAAGCCGCCACTACCACCATGATGGGGGGTTCATACCCATCCGGTCCCACACAACGGACCGTACCAGCCTGATGGGGGGTTCATACCCATCCAGTCCCACACAACGGACTGTAACTACCAGCCTGATGGGGGGTTTATACCCATCAACCGAAGGATCGGCTACGTCGGAGTAGTATCCGGAGGTTCTACCACGTGTCAACCAAAGGGATCGGCTACGTCGGAGTAGTATCCCGGAGGTGCATAAATACAACATCTCCCCGGAGGATCATCCGCCACAAGACGGACGTCCGAAGGGTAGCCGGCGAGAGGGTCAACTCCTTTACCTTCCCGTCTACCTGTCCGGCACAACAAAGCCAACAATCGACTAGTCGTGTAAAGGGGGGCAGACTGTAGACCCCAAATCTTGCCCGGCCTCCAAATAAAGTCAGAAGACCCCCTATTTGAAGACGGCCGAAGCCTAACAAGCCACTAGGAGAGACTATTAGGCCCCCGTACTAAGATAGGAGGTTTTTCTGGCCCGAAAAATAAAGTTTCTCGCCCTGAAGGGACGAGACCGCCGTCTGGAAGGACCAGACCACCGTCTCGCCTCACGCAAGGGACGAGACCGCCGTCAGGATTATCCAGACGGCGGTCTCGACTTCTGCCTAGTCGAGACGGCGGTCTGGATTATCCAGACGGCGGTCTTGACCCCCTGCCATGGTCGAGACGGCGGTCTGGATTGTCCAGACGGCGGTCTCGACCCTGTCAGACGAAACGGCGGTCTCGACCTGTCAGGCGCGAAAAACTATAAATAGGGGCTCTCCCCCCCTCATTTTAACACAGAAAAACACAATTCCTCCTCCTTCTCTCTAGAATTTCTCTCTCTAGAACCCCTCCGAAGCATTTCCGAAGTTTCTAAGTGTCTTTAGGAGAATTTTGAGTGTTCTAAATCTTCTTTAGAATCCCTCCGAGGCATTTCCGGAGTTTCTGAGCGTTGTAGAGTGAAGGGCTGCCACAAAGCACCCTCTTTCAAAGAATATAAGAAAGCTTGCTTCGAAGGTTCATAAGCCTCTTTATTTACTTTACCGCTTCCATTTAAATTATGCAATAGACATTAGGGCCATGTAGTCACAAATTTAAATACCGCATAATAAAAGGGTAAAAGCGCAATTTTCCAGTTTAATTATTTATCCAAAGAAGCCGGCCTATCATAGGAAACCCGAAAGGGGCGTCGTAAAGGAACTAACACTTCCTTTACACGTAACTAACTCCCTTACCCAACTCTGGTTCTAATGACCAAAGTTGGTTTTCGAAAACCAACGCCTTTTTAAACTCCTTTTCCGATGTTTCCGGTAAAAACATCGGTGGCGACTCTACGAACCCTTCAAAACCCGTTCTTGGGTTAGCCCGGTTATCGGACAACCCAAGAACACTTTTCGAAAACCTCGTCTCTAGGTTAGCCCGGTTATCGGACAACCTAAGGACGTTGTAACCACCCATAAAAAACGCGAAAGCAAGAGGGTCGAAAAACCATCGCGTCGCTCCGACCGCCTCTTTTTGACGGCGGCGACATACATGCCGAAAATCCCTCCTATCCTAGTATGGGGCCTAATAGTCTCTCCTAGTGGCTTCTTAGGCTTCATCCATCTTCAAATAGAAGGTGTTCTAGTCTTTATTATGAGGTCGGGCAAGATTTGGGGTCTACAACTGAGACCAAGTCTCCAAATAATGCCCTCAAGAAAACAGAGCAAGTCGTCAATTAAGCGACTCAGCAGAATAAGAGCTTCCGAAAATCAAGAGCTCCAGCTACCATCCTTCTACCCAGAAAAAGAAGGCACATATAAGAAGTCTTCAAACATTGCTCTCCCTCAAGAAAACAGAGCAAGTCGTCAATCAAGCGACTGAGCAGAATAAGAAGCTTCTAGAAGCCAAAGCTCCAGTCATCATTTTTCTACCCAATAAAAGAGGGCACAATCATCGGACATCATAAAAGAAAAGCCAATGGAACGACTTAGTTATCCCCAAGTGGATCCTTGCCTACTCCAGAGACAAAATAAAATTTACCCCGTGGCTCAGCATCGCCACCACATGAGTCATCAAGCACACTCACCCAAAGTCTCCTCCACACTCCCCAATGGAGAATAAAGGCTCCAAGAGCCCATCATCATCAACAGTCAAAAGAGTCCAAATCTCCATACCAACAAGGGCTCAACAAAAAAAAGGAAAAAAGAAGAAAACTCTTGCATCCCCAGCGGATGTCCAAAAGAAAGGGCTGCAACAGAGAAGGCCGAATAAAAATCCCCAAGTGGATCTCCCCAGAAAAATCTACAAAAAGAAAGAATCAGAAATTCTCATCCCTAAGCAGAATAAGGACGCATCAACATTAATTAAGGAGCCAAGACTCCATCCCCAAAAAATAAAAATCAGATCCCCATGAAGTCGAAAACCCCTGATGGATCACCAAAGAAAACTTTATCCCCTGTGGATCCCCTAAAAAGAAGAAAAAGCCTGTGTGTATAAAAGAAACTAAAAGGTAAAAAGGCGCACGTATTATCCCCATAAAAAAGCCAAATTTCAAATCGCGAAAAAAAAGAGAGAGATAAATCGCGGAAAAAGGCAAAATCAAAATCCTAGCTCCCTAAGAGGGTCACCTCAGAAAAAGGAAAAATCAAGAAGGAATCAGAAATTCCATTCCCCCAACAGAATAAGAGCATCACAAAAGCCAGCTTGCACCCATATCAATTAGCAAGTCGGATGGCTATGGAAAAAGCCAAAAAACAAAAAATCCTTGGTGCACCGGAAGACTTTACCAGAAAAAGTCAAAAACATTTACCAAAACAGAAACACTCCCCATGGAACCGGTGCATGAGCTAGAGCAGTAAGCTGCCACCACCACCAGTCCTACGAAGTGGACTATACCAGCCAGATGGGGGGTTCATACCCATCAAACTTGCGTATGAAGTGCGCATGATCTGCACACGAGCCAGAGCAGTAAGTCGCAATCGGTCCTACGCTGTGGACCTTACCAGCCTGATGAGGGGTTTATACTCATCCAGTCCTACGAATAGTGGACTGCAACTACTAGCCTGATGGGGGGTTTATACTCATCCAGTCCTACGCTTAGTGGGCTATAACTACCAGCCTGATGGGGGGTTTATTCTTATCAACCGAAGGGTCAGCTACTGCAAGAAGGAGCATCCTGAGGTTCTACCATGTGTCCACCAAAGGGGTCAACTACCGCAAGAGGGGGCATCCTGGAGGCACACAACACATTTTTCCCAAGAGGATCAACCACCGCAAGACGGAGCATCCGAAGGACAGCCAGACAAGAGGGTTAACTCCTTCACCCTCCAGCCGATCTTCTTAGCATAACAGGCCAACAGTCGGCTAGTCAGGTGAAGGGGGGCAGTTGTAGACCCCAAATCTTGCATGACCTCAAACTAAAGAGCAGAAGACCTCCTATTCGAAGATGGACAAGGCCCAAAACGCCACTATGAGAGACTATTAGGCCCCATATTAGACTAGGAAGACTTTTTTGTATAAAAAAGGATTCCCACCTAAAGGGTCGAGACCGTCGTCTCGCTTTTCGGGACCGCCGTCTCGCTAAATGGAAAAGTCGAGACCGCCATCTCGCCACTTGCCATTGGCGAGACCGCCTTCCCGTTTGGCGAGACGACCTTCTCGTAATTTAGCAAATCGATATCGCCGTCTCGATTGGTGAGATGACCGTCTCGCCATTTGTCAAAGACAAGACCATCGTCCCGAATGGCGAGACGACCGTCTTGACCTGACAGGCGCGAATCCCTATAAAAGGGGGGTGCTCTCCTCTTCATTTCACACAGTTCTTTCATCTTTCCTTCTAGCATTTCTCAAAATTCTTCTCCTAGAGCCCCTCCGAAGCATTTCAGAAGTTTTCTGAGAGTTCTTAGAGAGTTTTTATAGCGTTGCAAGAGAGAAAAGTCAACGTTATAGAGCAAAGGACTGCCAAAACGCGTCCTATTTTCTAAGAGAATTAATCAAAGCTTGCTCCAAAGGTTTCTTCACTCTCTCCCTCTCTCTTACCGTCTCTTTTACTTATATTAATTTGTGCAATAGCTACTAGGGCCATGTAGTCATTATCTTTTAATTTCGTGAATAAAAGGGTAAAAGCGTCATTTTAAAAGTTTGTTTATAAAATAACTGACCTATCATAGGGAACCCGAAAGGGGCATCGTAAGGGAGCTAATACCTTCCCTACATGTAACTAACTCCCTTACCCAACTCTGGTTATAACGGTTGTCGCCGCCGTAAAAAAGAGGCAGTCGGAGCGACGCGATGGTTCTGACTTTTCCATTTTTCGCGTTTTTATGAGTGATGTTACAATGCCTCTAGGTTGTCCGATAACTGGGCTGAACCTAGGGGCGTGGTTTTCGAAAAGGTGTTCTTAGGTCGTCTGATAACCGGGCTGACCTAAGAACTAATTTGAAAGGGTTCTTATGGAGTCGCCACCGATGTTTTTACCAGAAACATCAAAAAAGGAGAGAAAAGGCGTTGGTTTTCAAAAACCAACTTTGGTCGTTAAAACCAGAGTTGGGTAAGGGAGTTAGTTACGTGTAAGGGAAGTGTTAGTTCCCTTACGACGCCCCTTTCGGGTTCCCTATGATATGCTAGTTATTTTATAGATAAAATTTCGAAAAGACGCTTTTACCCTTTTATTTGCGGAATTAAAATAATAACTACATTGCCCTAATGTCTATTATGCAATTTAATCATAAAAATAAAGACAGTAAAAGAGATGGTGAGAGTGAAGAAACCTCCGAGGCCAGCTTTTTTGAATAATTCTCTTGAAAATAGGGTGCATTTTGGTAGCCCTTCGCTCTTAAAATTGTTGCAAATCACTCTCGAAACGTTATAAAAAGCTCTCTAAGACACTCAGAAACTGTGGAAATGCTTCGGAGGGACTCTAGGAGTAGAATTTGTAGAAAGTGTAGAAGTGAAAGTGGAAGAACTGTGTGAAATGAGGGGGGGAGCGCTCACTCTTTATAGGGATTCGCTCCTGTCAGGTCGAGACGGCCGTCTCGACTAACAAGGTCGAGACGGCCATCTCGACTGACAAGGTCGAGACGACCGTCTCGACTGACAAGGTCGAGACGACCGTCTCGCCATTTGGGACGGCGGTCTCGACTTGGATAAGTGGCGAGACTGCCGTGTCGTTCGGCGAGACTGCCGTGTCATTCGGCGAGACGACTGTATCGACTTTCCCAGTGACGAGAGGGCCTTCTCGTCAAACGGGAGGGGGGTCTCGCCATTGGCAAGTGGCGAGACGACCGTCTCGCCAAACGAGACAGTGGTCTCGACTTGCAACAATGGCGAGACGGCGGTCCCGAAAAGCGAGACGGCGGTCTTGACCCCTGAAGGCAAAAATCCTTATTTTTATACAGAAAATCCTTCCTACTCTAACATGGGGCCTAATAGTCTCTCCTAGTGGCTTCTTAGGCTTCATCCATCTTCGAATAGGAGGTCTTCTGTTCTTATTTTGAGGTCGGGCAAGATTTGGGGTCTACAACTGCCCCCCCCCTTTACCTGACTAGTCGATTGTTGGCCTGTCGTGCCAAGAAGATCGACTGTAGGGTAAAGGAGTTGACCCTCTTGCCCGATTACCCTTCGGATGTTTCGTCTTGCGGCAGTTGATCTTCTGGGGAAAAGTGTGTTGTGCACCTCCAGGATACTCCTTCTTACGGTAGTCGTTCCCTTCGGTTGACACATGGTAGAACCTCAGGATACTCCTTCTGACGGTAGTCGATCCTTCGGTTGATGGGTATAAACCCCCCATCAGGCTGGTAGTTGCAGTCCACTGTGCGTCAGACTGGATGAGTATAAAGCCCCCATCAGGCTGGTACAACCCACTGCGTAGGACTGGTGGTGGTGGCGGCTTACTACTCAGGTGGCTCATGCATCGTGTGTTGAGATACTTTCCTTTGTCTTTGTTTTTGTCTTTTCTTGGAGTGGTCATCCA
This sequence comes from Sphenostylis stenocarpa, assembly GCA_963425845.1. Classification (NCBI taxonomy): domain Eukaryota; kingdom Viridiplantae; phylum Streptophyta; class Magnoliopsida; order Fabales; family Fabaceae; genus Sphenostylis; species Sphenostylis stenocarpa. The sequence continues at coordinate 77,088,548 of OY731403.1, forward strand.
GTCCGTGCCGGGTATTCTGAATCTTCCGGTGGTCATCCGGCTTGGTGGCTGCCGGGTAGTCTTGTTTATTTATCGCTCAACTTTTGTCGGTTGTTGAAGAAACTCTTGGTCAATGTGATTGATGTATATTTTTGGTAAAGTCGGTGAAGTCTTACCGGGATACTTTTGGGTGTTTCCTATTTTTCGAATGCAAGCACAAAGCTAATCTTTTTATGTGAATGCTTTTTGGTTTTTTATTTACCTGAAGTATTTTTGTTTGCTTTGATTTTGACAAAGTTATTTTTGTGCGACTATTTGTGCGTGGATGCTCTTAATGCAATTTATTTTTAGTTGGGGCACCTAGAAAGTGAGTGGTACTTTCTTTGTTGTTTTCCCGTGATTTATGAATTTTTTTTTTGTTTTAGCCCTATCTTTTGCCTAGATCGCCCTTTACGGGTTTTCAATCTAGCGGGCTTGCCTTAATTTTTTTGCCTAGGATATCTCAGCGGGCTTTTTCTTTTTATGAAGGCCTTAACTTTTGCCTAGACAACCCTTTGTGGGTTTTCGATCTAGCAGGCTGCCCTATTTTTGCCTGAGACTATCCTAGTAGGCGCTGTTTATTTTGATCTTGTTTTCTTTTTCTTTCTTATACTCTCTTGCATTGCTTGTTTTATGCATGCTCATGTTTCATTAATACAAAGGCATTCTCACAAGTAGGTCAAGAGAAGAGAAGACAATTTTTATTGATATAATCAAATGGTTTATTTTTACAGGAGGATTTACAAAGGAATTTATAAGCAGGGCTGGCCAAGGTTGGCTACACTGTATAGGATATAACAATCATGCCCATGATTTCTATTTCTTTGTTTTTCCTGGTTGCTTCAATTGAGATGCTCGAGCTCGGAGTGAAGATCATGCGAAGTCTGCTTGCTTCTGGGAAGGTATTACCTTAGTCACCTTGCGGTTTTCGACTAAAGTAATCATTGTTTTTTTTTTTTTTGAAAGATCTCATTTTTGCCTAGGACGTATGCTAGCGAGGAATATGGACCCTATCATTTGCCCAGGACGCTCTTTGCGAGTTTTCATCCTGACGGGTCATGAGCAATGTCTTCAAGCGTAGTATTTCTTTACCGCATCTGAGTTGACTGGATGTCGAAGCTCTTCTCTGTCCATGTTGGTGAGGATAAGGGCTCCTCCTGAGAAGGCTCGCTTGACCATAAAGGGTCCTTCATAGTTTTCTATCCATTTTCCAATATTATCTTTCTGGGTGGGAAGCAATTTCTTTATTACCAGCTCCCCTTCTAGGAAAGTGCGGGGATTGATTTTCTTGTCGTAGGCTTTCTTGATTTTCTTTTGATAAACTTGCCCCAGACATATGGCGTCCAACCATTTTTTCCGATTAGGTTTAGCTGATTGTACCGACTTTGGACCCATTCGGCTTCTGTCAATTTTGCTTCCATAACAACTCACAGGGAGGGTATTTCGACCTCTACTGGTAGTATGGCCTCCATGCCGTATACGAGGGAAAATGGAGTGGCCCCTATGGAGGTTCATACTGACGTTCGGTATCCATGCAGGGCAACATTTCGTGCCAATCTTTGTATGTTACTACCATCTTCTGGATGATTTTCTTGATGTTCTTATTGGTTGCCTCTACTGCCCTGTTCATTTTAGGTCGGTATGGAGAGGAATTATGGTGTTGAATTTTAAAATCTTGACATAATTCCTCCATCATTTTATTGTTGAGGTTGGTCCCATTATCAGTAATGAGCCGATGAGGGATGCCGTACTGACATAGAATATTTTTCTTGACAAAGGTGGTCACCACTTTTCTAGTCACGTGTGCATATGATGCTGCCTCAACCCATTTGGTGAAATAGTCAATGACCACCAAGATAAAACGATGACCATTAGATGCTTTGGGCTCGATAGGTCTGATGATGTCCATCCCCACATAGAGAATGGACATGGTGTAGCCAGGGTACTGAGAGATGCAGGTGGCATGCGAATATTATCGGCATAGATTTGGCTCTTGTGACATTTTTTAGCATATTGGTGACAATCAGCTTCCATTGTGGACCAAAAATAACCTGCCCTTAAGATCTTCTTTGCCATGACATGCCCAGGTGCGTGGGTCCCAAAAGTTCCTTTGTGGATTTCTCTTATCAAGGTTTGGGCTTCTTCATGGTCCACACACCTTAAGAGAGTGGAATCGAAACTCTTTTTGTAGAAGGTTTCTTCAATCAACATAAACCCTACTGCCCTTTTACGAATGGTTCATTTATCATTATCATTGATTCCTTCGGGATATTCGCCCTTCATGAGGTATTGCTTGATGTCATGATACCAAGGACTTTGATCACGCTCACTGCTTACTGCCATACAAAAGCTTGTTTGTCATGCAGTTTGATTTGGATGGTTGGCATCTCATGCTCTTGATCTAAAGAAAACATGGATGATAGAGTGGCGAGGGTGTCAGCAAATTGATTGTCTTCCCGAGGAACATACTGGAAGGTGACGCTTTCGAGTCTTGAAACCAAATCACGTATGTTCTCTAGATATGGGATTAATTTGGAGTTTCAGGTTTCCCATTCACCTTTAAGTTGATAGATGACAAGGGATGAGTCGCCGAAAACCTTGATCTTAGTAACCTCATGATCTAGAGCTGCTTGGATTCCTAGTGCGCACGCTTCGTATTCGGCCATGTTATTGGTATAGTCAAAATTCAACCTGGCCGTTACGGGGATATACTTCTTTTCGGGGGATATCAAAATAACTCTTATCCCGTGTCCAAGCATGTTTGAGGCTCCGTTGAAGAATATGGTCCATGCCTCTTCTTTGGTTCCTTCATGTTCGATGTGCATGATATGTTCATCGGGAAAATCGTCCTTTAGGGATTGATATTCGTTTGTTGATCCATGGGCTAGATAGTCCGCTAGGGGGCTACCTTTGATAGCTTTCTGATGACATGGATGATATCGAACTCTGAGAGGAGCACTTGCCACCTAGCTATTCTTCCAGTTAGAATGGGCTTCTCGAAGAGGTACTTGATTGGGTCCATTTTGGAGACCAACCATGTTGTATGCCGAGCCATATATTGTCGGAGACGCTGAGTGACCCACACCAATGCGCAACAGGTTTTTTAAAAATGGTGTATAACGGGTCTCATAGTCTAGGAACTTTTTGCTGAGATAATAGATGGCTCGCTCCTTCTTCCCAGTTTCATCTTGTTGACCGAGCACACATCCCATGGACTCTTTGAGTATTGACAAATATAGGATCAAAGGTCTCCCTTCAATGGGTGGTACCAATACTGGCGGATTAGTTAAGCATGTTTTGATTTTATCGAACGCTTGTTGGAATTCTTCATTCCACACCGTTTGTTGATTTTTGCGCAACAACTTAAAGATGGGTATACATTTATCCGTCAACTATGCAATGAAATGGGCAATATAGTTGATTCGGCCCAGAAACCCTCTGACCTCCTTTTCTGTGCTAGGCGGGAGCATTTCCAAAATCGCCTTGGTTTTGTCAGGGTCCACCTCGATTCCTCTTTTGCTGACGATGAACACCAAGAGTTTTCATGACTGTACTCCAAAAGTACATTTTGCTGGGTTTAGTTTGAGTTGGTACTTTCAAAGCCGGTTGAATAGCTTGTTGAGATATTGAATGTGGTCCATCTCGTTCCTGAATTTGGCGATCATGTCGTCCACGTATACTTCTATTTCCTTATGGATCATGTCATGGAATAGTGTGACCATAGCCCTTTGATAGTTAGCCCCTGCATTCTTAAGTCCGAAAGGCATTACACGGTAGCAGAAGGTGCCCCATGGTGTGATGAAAGAGGTTTTTTCTCTGTCCTCGACGGCTAATTTAATTTGATTGTACCCCGCATACCCGTCCATGAAGGAGTAAAGCATGTTAGTACTAGTATGGTCTACTAGCGTGTCTATATGTGGTAGGGGAAAGTCATCCTTTGGACTTGCTCGATTAAGGTCCCTATAATCCACACATACCCTGACCTTATCGTTCTTTTTTATGACAGGCACTATGTTGGCCAACCACTCAAGGTATTTGGACACTACTAGGAAATTGGCATCCAGTTGCCTTTGTACCTCTTCCTTAATCATTAAGGACCAATCTGGCTTGATTCTTCTGAGTTTTTGCTTCACAGGTCGGAACCCTTCTTTTAATGCCAGTCTATGCTCCACTATACTTGTGTCGAGCCTGGGGATGTCATGGTAGGACCAGGCAAATACACCCATATATTATTTTAGAAGTTGTATCAATCCCTTCCTTATGCTACTTTCTATTTGGGTGCCAATTTTTATCTTTTTCTCATCATCCCCTTCTCCCAAATTGATAGTTTCCGTTTCTTCTTGATGCGGTTGTATAATGCGTGCTTCTTTTTCCAACATTCTTTGCATGTCTGGGGAAATGGTCCCATGCTCACTGTCGTACTCGACCCATTTGCCTTCGGCTTCCGGAGTCCACAGAGATTCATCAATCACAAACATGATGTGTTTTAGGTTTTGTTTTAGTCATAGATTTTATTATTCAATTCTCTTTGAAAGAATAATAAATAGGAGAGGGAAAAGTATGAAGGAAATGAATGTGACAGAAATGAAATTCCTTGTGTATTAAGAAAATGAAAGTGTATGTACAAGCCTTTTTTTAATTAGAGTTCCTGCGGCCACGGGCGGGGACCGCAGGAGATACAAGAGAAAGCTTAAAAAAAGGCACCCTAGGGGATGATCCTCCCAATCCTCCCTTTCTGCTACTCTAGCTTTGACAGAGGTTTGGTGTCGACATCAGAAGCAGAGGCATCAAAAGTTATCCACCTGGCGTCGATCAATTCTTGGACCCGATACTTAAGGGTCAAGCAATTTTCTGTTGAGTGCCCGGGTGAACCCAAGTGGTAATCACATTTCTCGTTTGGTTTATACCACTCGGGGTAGGGAGGCTCTATCTGCTTCTTGGGAGTGAACTTTCTTTCTTTCTTGGCCTCCAGCAGCTGAGGCAGCAGTTTACCATGGGAAGTTGAGATGGGAGTGAACTTCCTTTCTTTCTTACGAGGCTGTTGAGTTGCTTGTGGAGCGGAAGAAGGAGTAGCGAAATTAATTGCGTGCATAACTTCGTCCTTCTTCTTGCTGGCAGGTTTTTTGAATGAGACGCCAGCATGGGAAGACTGTGCTATCTTCCCACTTCTCAGTCCCTGCTCTACTCTTTCCCCTACAGTGACTATGTCCGAGAAAAGGTTGGAGGTACTGGTTATTGCCTTATCGTAGTACGTTCCAGTCAGTTGAGTCTATGAACATAGCCACTGTCTCCTTATCCGTCAACAGAGGCTCTATTTGGGCAGCCATTTCCCTCCATCTTTGGGCGTACGCTTTGAAGGATTCATCGTTCCTTTTACTTAGGGTCCTAAGATCTGACCTGTCAGGGGTCAGATCGATATTGTATCGGTAACGACAAAGAAAAGCGTCAACCAACTGTTTCCAGTTTTGGACCTGCCCTCTTTCCAAGTGCATGTACCAGTTGAGAGTCGTGTCAGCCAAACTCTCTTGGAAGCAGTGGATCAGGAGTTTTTCATTCTCAGCATGTGCGGCCATCTTACGACAATACATCGTAAGATGGTTCTTGGGGCAGGTCAGCCCGGCATATTTGGGGAAATCTGGGATTTTGAACTTTGGAGGTAAATAGATGTTCTTCACCAAGCACATATCTGCCACCTCTTTGACGTCGAAGTTGTGCCCTTCTACTGCCTTCAGTCTCTCCTCTAGGGCATAGATTTGTTGTTTAGATACCTCCGGGGTGAGGATGCGTGCGGTCCGAGCATCGGACTGGAGATGCTCTTTTTAGTCGTAGAGGAATTCTTCTTCCTCTTCCTCTTCATGGCGGGAGGCGTGCTCAGCTCGGGCTTCGCCCTTGTTTTGACCTTGGCGCATGGCCTCCATCAGTTGTGCCATCTGCTCCCTGAGGGCGTTAACCTCCGTAGTGAGCTTACGATTTTCTACTTCTAGGTTCTCCATATCTTTTGCCTTTTGCGCACGGGTTCGGATGGGGAGAGGACCAACCACTTTCTAGAATGCCCGAAAGAAGTTTATTAATGAATGTTGAGTGTGGGACTAGTATGAATATGTTTATGTATGAGAGATTCTGTTTAGATGATGCTAAATGAGTTCTTTCCTTTTATTTTCTCTCTTGGTTTTCTCCACTCATGATATGATGTGATATGAATGTTTTGACTTTGTCAAAAAGCATTTTATTTATTTTCTAGATTTGATTTGGATTTTTATTTGATTTTATTTTATAGCCTTTTATCTCTTCTGTCGGACTGCGTGGCTACTTAGCTTACAAAGAACCTAAAACCAGGCTAGCTAAAAGGCAGACTATCCGAGATAAGGGTGTTTATTGCAAAAAAATGTTTTTTGTGATTTTTCTGTTGTTTGGCTATGCTATGCAATCAAATGCAACAAACAAATGCGCACACAATTCAATCATCCATGTAGACCCCTAATTTTGCCCGGTCTCTCAATAAAGGCTAAAGAGACTTCCTACAACAAAGACAAAGCTCGCCTGACATCTCAATAAAGGCCAAGAAGACTTCCTATATGAAGATAAAGCTTTAACGGGCGTTTATCGACATCAAACGACGTCCGAATATAGAAAGGAAAGCTTCCCAGGGGTCCCAGAACACAAAGGCTAGCCAAAACAGGTCGAGACGGTCGTCCCAACCTTCCCTGGCCAAGTGGGACGGTCGTCCCAAGTGGGACTGCCAGTCCCAGCTTTTAGGTGGTCTCAGCCTTTGTAAAAGAGGCAGTTGGGACGGCCGTCCCAACCCAGACGGCCGTCCCAACTCACAGGGCGTCCCAAATGTGCAGGCAGCGAAAAAACTATAAATAGGAGGCTCATTTACCACTATTACACACACAAGACAACTCCCAGTACTTGTCTATTCTCTTCCCTCTTCGAATGAACTCTCTGATTGCCTTAATAAGGTAACAATCAGTTAAGGAATCATATTCCAGCATTCGATTCTTCTGTAAAATTTAGTAGAGTCAATGTTGTATTCGGAGAGGAGAGTCTTTGTAGAGCGAATGATTGCCAAAACGCATCCTCACGATTAAAGATTCGCAATACAAAGCTTGCTACGGAGGTTCTGTTCAATTCTCTTCTCTTTTACTGCTTTATTTATTACTTTCTGTATGCAATAGTAAATAAAGTCATGTAGATAACTATTTTTAACATTATGCAATAAAATAGGGTAATCGCGTAATTTCTCGTAATCTTTACTTAAATGAATTAATCCATCATAGGGAACCCGAAAGGGGCGTTGTGGGGGTGCTAACACCTTCCCCACACGTAACTAACTCCCTTACCTAACTCTGGTTATAACGGCCAAGTTTGGTTCTTATTAAAATCAACGCCTTTTTATCCTTTTCCAATGTTTATGGTCAAAACATTGGTGGCGACTCCAAAAGAACCCTTTTTCGAAAACCTTGCTTTTATTAGAGGATAGTTCAGTTGTTGAGCACCTCGGAAGCAATGAACATAATTTTAACAAAAAACGCGAGTCTAAACCATCTTTTCGCGACCGCTCGCATAAACGTTCGAGATGTCCCTAGACGTCGGAACGGACGGCGGTGACAGATGGCGACTCCGCTGGGGAAGCTAGAGAGTTGATCCCATTTAGTGACGGATAAATTCAAACTAAGTAAAGATTTGAAATTACGCCTTTACCCTCTTTTGTATGTTTTATTGTATGGCTTTAATAAATTGTTGTATGATTATTTTCTGCAAATTGTTTGAAATATAAATTGCACACAAAAACCCTTGCACACAATAGTCCCTCTATACCCGGGGGCAAGAGTGAATACCTGTAGGGAGTGGGTGGCAGATACGACCGGCTTGTTGGCACACAGGGCTACAACCGTTGTCGAAAACCACCAACTCAAGGTGATAACTCTCTTCTTTTGGTCTAAGGACGTCGCCACGGAGTTCCGTGCATGACCCGAGGACTGAGAGATTGAGAGGTCCCTATAATGGGGGCACCTTGGGGACCTTTGGCCTTGGTGAGAACAGTTTAGAACCACCTAAACCAAGCACGTTTCTGCAGGAAAACCCTACCTCGTGATTAAATAAGTGTGGCTCTGCTCGTGGATGAATGAATTGTGTGTGCATTCGTTTGCTGCATTTGTATTGATGCATTAGCATAGGGTAATCATACAACAAACAAAATAGTGAAAAACCCTAAAAATCATAAAAGTGATAAGATAAACCAACTTTATCTCGGACAGTCTTCAGTTAAGCTAGCCTGGTTTCAGGTTCTTTGTAAGCTAAGTAGCCACGTTGACCGACAGAAGAGATAAAGGGTCATAAAAAATATAAAAACAAATTAAAGCCATAAAAATATCTTTTACAATAAAAGATTTTCGACAAAGTCGTATCATTCATACCACATCATCCAATAAGTGGTAAAACCAAGAGAGAAAATAAATGCACTAAGAAAAGTATGCATAAACATCATCATAATAAATCTCTCATACATAAACACATTCATTCTAGGATTTATTAGATATCTTTAGACAATAGTGAAAGAGACCCAAGTGCGTTTATCACCTTCCTAGAAGAGATAAGTGCGCTAAGGTATGTTGACAACCTTTGAAAAAAGGAAGTTAGCACACTAAGGTGGGTATGGTACCCTTAAAACATAAGCTTTTGAGAAGATACCATAGCTATTGTCTAAGGCATATCTATTTCACCCTAATCATTTGAAACAAAAAGCTATAATAAAAATCGTTAAAATCATTTAGAAAGTGGCTGGTCTTCCGCCCGTCCTCACTCGTGCTCAAAAAGCTAAGAAGATGGAGCAACTAGAAGAACAAAACCGAAAGCTCACCACTGAGATTAATACGCTAAAAGAGCAAATGGCTCAAATGTTGGAAATGATGCGCCAACAGAATCTCCACAAAGAGGGTCCTCAAAGTGGACAAGCCTCTCACCAAGAAGAAGAAGAGGAACCTCAGGATGAGCATGACCAATCTGATACAAGAGCAGTACATATTCATGCTCCGGAAGTATCAAAGCAACAAATTACTGCTCTTGAAGAGAGGCTGAGAGCCATGGAGGGGCATAACTTTGATGTAAAAGAGGCGGCTGATATGTGCCTCGTTAAAAACATCCAATTCCCTAACAAATTCAAAACTCCGGACTTCCCAAAATACATGGGATTAACTTGCCCCAAAAGCCATCTTACAATGTACTGCCGTAAGATGGCTGCATATGCTGACAACGAGAAGCTCCTGATTCATTGCTTCCAGGAGAGCTTAGCTGAATCAGCCCTAAATTGATATATGCAATTACAAGGGGGGCAAGTCCAAACATGGAGACATTTGGAAGATGCTTTTCTTCGTCGCTATAAATACAATATTGATCTGACCCCTGAAAGAGCAGATCTACAATTGCTAAGCAAGAAAAACGATGAATCCTTCAAAGCATATGCCCAAAGATGGAGGGAATTGGCAGCACGAGTAGAACCTCCTCTGTCCGATAAAGAAACCACATCCATGTTCATCAATTCTCTGATTGGTCCCTATTATGACAAAATGATAGGGAACACATCAACACTCTTTGCGGATGTGGTAATTATAGGAGAAAGGGTAGAGCAAGGTCTGAAAAGCGGAAGAATTACACAGCACACTTCCTCCAATTCCTCTACTCCAAACATTAAGAAGAACTTCGGAAAGAAGAAGGAAGGAACTGTGAATGCAATCAACATTGCCACTCCTTCTTCTTCCGCATAGCAGACCAAGTCACGCAGACCGGAAAGGAAATTCACTCCAATACCTACCTCCTATGGAAGTCTGCTATTAAAATTGTTGGATGCTAAACTCCTTGTGCGCATCCCTCCCAAGAAAATGGAGCCACCATATCCAGAATGGTATAAGCCGAACGAAAAATGCAACTATCATTCGGATGCTCCGGGACACTCCGTGGATAACTGCATGGCCTTAAAACATAAGGTCCAAGATTTAATAGATGCAGGATGGATCACCTTTGACGCCTCTACTCCAAAAGTAGATGATCAGCCTCTTTCCAAACCCGAATGAAGGATGGGCTAAGGAAGATCAGCAATTTAGGGCTCATCATTTTTGTCATCTAATAAAAATAAATACAAAAAAATATATAATAAAAAATATATCAAAAAGCTTCCGATGTATTTCTTGTGATCCTCGCTCATGATCACGAGATTTTTGATTAATATGGGCTTTGTAAATATTTCTTTCTATCAATACAACGAGGCATTATTCATAATATTCATATTCTTTTTCATTCTTTTCCCTCTCACACATTTAATAAGGAAATCTAAAACAAAGCATAACCGTACAGTCATGTCTGTGATTGAAAACTCTCTGGAAGATCCGAAAGCCGAAGGCGAATGGATTGAGTCAGACAGTGAGGAGGGGACCATTTCCCCGGACATGCAAAGACTGTTAGAAAAAGAAGCTCAATCAATACAGCCCCATCAGGAGAAAACTGAGGCCATCAATTTGGGACAAGAAGACAATAAAAAAGAAGTAAATATTGGTACCCAAATTGATGATGATGTCAGGGAAAGGCTGATATAGTTGCTAAGAGAATATGTGGATGTATTCGCTTGGTCCTACCATGATATGCCTGGAATTGATGAAAGAATAGTGGAGCATAGATTACCACTAAAAGAGGGATTTCGGCCTGTAAAGCAGAAGCTCAGAAGAGTAAAGCCAGAGTGGTCCTTGAAAATTAAGGAAGAAGTAGAAAAATAGTTGGATGCCAATTTTCTAATCGTGTCAAAATACCCTGAATGGTTGGCAAACATCATTCCGGTTATAAAGAAAAATGGAAAAATTAGAGTATGCGTAGATTACAGGGATTTAAATCGTGCAAGTCCAAAAGATGATTTTCCCTTACCACATATTGATATGCTGGTAGATCATACCGCTACAAATACTCTCTATTCTTTCATGGATGGATATGCAGGGTATAACCAAATTAAATTGGCTATTGAAGATAGAGAAAAAACTTCCTTCATTACGCCGTGGGGTACATTCTGTTATAGAGTAATGCCTTTTGGACTTAAGAATGCAGGGGCTACTTATCAAAGGGCTATGGTAACATTATTTCATGATATGATCCACAAAGAAATTGAAGTATATGTGGATGACATGATCGCCAAGTCCAAAAACGAAATAGATCACCTCCAATACTTAAAGAAGTTATTCAATCGGCTTCGAAAATACCAGATCAAGCTTAATCCGGCTAAATGCACATTCGGAGTACGATCAGGAAAACTCCTTGGGTTTATTGTTAGTAAAAAAGGAATTGAGGTAGACCCTGATAAAACAAAGGCAATCGTAGAAATGCCCCCACCAAGAATAGAAAAAGAAGTCAGAGGGTTCTTGGGCCGAATAAACTACATCGCACGGTTCATCGTGCAATTAACGGATAAGTGTACGCCCATCTTCAAGTTATTGCGTAAAAACCAACCGAAAGTTTGGAATGATGAATGTCAACAAGCTTTCGAAAAGATCAAAATGTGCCTAACCAATCCCCCAGTACTGGTACCACCTGTGGAAGGAAAGCCCCTGATTCTTTACCTTTCAGTACTCGACGAGTCCATGGGATGTGTGCTCGGTCAACAAGATGATACGGGTAAGAAAGAACAAGCCATATATTACCTCAGTAAGAAATTTCTAAACTATGAGACCCGTTATACACCACTCGAAAAAACATGTTGTGCATTGGTGTGGGCAACTCAGCGCCTTCGACAATATATGGTCAGACACACAACTTGGTTGATTTCTAAAATGGACCCAATCAAATACCTGTTTGAAAAACCCGTCTTGACCGGAAGGATAGCTAGGTGGCAGGTACTCCTCTCAGAATTCGACATTGTTCATGTCACTCAGAAAGCTAGCAAAGGCAGTCCCTTAGCAGAATATCTAGCACATGGGCCAACTGACGAATATCAATCCCTCCAAGATGATTTTCCAGATGAGCACATAATGCATATCCAACATGAAGAACGTGAAGATAATAAGTGGATCATGTTTTTCGATGGAGCTTCAAACTTATTGGGACATGGGATCGGAGCTATTTTAATATCTCCCGAAAAGAAGTATATCCCAGTAACAGCCAGACTAAACTTTGATTGCACGAACAATATGGCGGAATACGAAGCCTGTGCTCTAGGTATTCAAGCAGCTCTGGATCATGGGGTGACTAAACTCAAAGTATTCGGTGACTCATCCCTTGTTATTTACCAGCTCAAGGGTGAATGGGAAACTAGAAATTCCAAGTTAATCCCTTATCTGGAGCATATCCGTAATATGACTTCAAAAATGGAAAACATCAGTTTCGAGTACATCCCTCGGGAAGATAACCAGATTGCAGATGCACTGGCAACATTATCATCCATGTTCGCATTAGGACAAGAACATGAGATGCCCATCATCCAAGTCAAAAGGCACGATAAACAAGCCTTTTGTATGATGGTGGACAATGAAAAAGATAAAACCCCTTGGTATCAGGACATAAGGCGATACCTGACAAAGGGCGAATACCCCGAGGGAATCAGTGACAATGACAAAAGGATCATTCGGAAAAGGGCCATAGGGTTTATGTTAATAGGAGAAACCCTTTATAAAAAGAATTTTGATTCCACTTTGTTAAGGTGTGTAAATCTTGAAGAAGCACAGAAATTGATTAAAGAAATACATGAAGGAACCTTCGGGACTCATGCACCAGGGCATATCATGGCTAGGAAAATACTCAGGGCAGGATACTTTTGGTCCACAATGGAAAAGGACTGTCATCAGTATGCTAGAAAATGTCACAAATGTCAAGTACATGCGGACAATGTACATGTTCCACCGGTACCTCTCAATGTTATGGCTATCCCTTGGCCATTTGCTATGTGGGGCATGGATGTTATCGGACCTATTGAGCCTAAGGCATCCAATGGCCATCGATTCATTCTGGTGGCTATTGACTACTTCACTAAGTGGGTAGAAGTTGCATCTTATGCACATGTGACTAAAAAGGTAGTGGTCACCTTTGTTAAGAAAAATATCATATGTCGATACGGCATCCCACATCGTCTTATTACTGATAATGGAACCAACTTGAACAATAAGATGATGGAGGAATTATGTCAAGATTTCAAAATTCAACACCATAATTCCTCTCCCTATCGGCCAAAAATGAATGGCGCAGTAGAAGCAGCCAATAAAAACATCAAGAAGATTGTTCAAAAGATGGTTAAAACCTATAGGGATTGGCATGAAATGTTGCCTTTTGTTCTTCATGGTTATCGAACGTCTGTACGAACCTCAACAGGAGCCATGCCATTCTCCCTTGTGTATGGAATGGAGGTTGTATTGCCAATAGAGGTCGAAATACCTTCCCTGCGAATTATAATGGAAGCAAAATTAACAGAAGCCGAATGGGTTCAAAGTCGATATGACCAGCTAAACCTTATCGATGAAAAGTGGCTGAACGCTATATGTCATGGACAAGCATATCAAAAGAAGATCAAAAAGGCTTATGATAAAAAGGTCCACCCTCATACTTATCAAGAAGGGGATCTAGTAATAAAGAAAATGCTTCCAGCCCGTAAAGATAAAATTGGAAAATGGGCAAGCAAATTACGAAGGACCCTTTGTGGTCAAACGAGCTTTCTCAGGAGGGGCACTTATCCTCACTAATATGGATGGAGAGGAACTTCGACACCCGATCAATTCTGATGCGGTGAAGAAGTATTATGCTTGAAGACATTGCTCATGACCCGTCAGGAATGAAAACCCGCAAAGGGCATCCCTGGGCAAAAGATAGGGTCTATATCACTCGCTAGGATACATCCTAGGCAAAAATTAGAGGTAAAAAAAACTAACTAAGAGCAATGGTTACTTTAGTCGAAAATTGAAAAGGCGGCTAAGGTAAAATTCTTCCAGAAGTAAGCAGTCTGCATAGTCTTCACTCTGAGCTCAGGCATCTCAACTGAAGCAATTAGGAGAACCAGGGGGCAGATATCATGGACATGACTGTATAAGCCCAAACAGTACAGCCAACCCTGACCACCCATTCTTCTAAATACCCTTGAAATCCTTCTATAAAAGAAATAAGCTTTTGTTCATTTATCAATAAAATTCCTTTTCATTTCCTTTCTCTTGACCAAATATTATGGAAATGCCTCTTTATTGATAAATCATAAATATGCGCAAAGACCTTTAATCAAAGATCAAGCATGCATCTAAAAAAGGGAAGCATAACAAATAAGAAAATAATAAATGCCTGCTAGTATATTCTTAGGTAAAAACTAGGGTAGCCTGCTAGATCGCAAACCCCAAAAAAGACAATCTAGGCAAAAGATAAGGCAAAAGCCCCCTAAGATATTCTAGGCAAAAATTAAGGCAGCCCGCTAGATCGAAAACCCGTAAAGGGCGGTCTAGGCAAAAGATAGGGCTAAAACCAAAAGATGAATAAAAGAGGAGCCCATCATCATAAAGGAGGAGCCCATCATGGTCATAAAAAAGGAGCCCATCGGCGTATTCATAAGAAGCCAACGGGAAAAGGCCAGTTACTTTCTAAATGCATAAAAAATAAATAAACAATAGATTGCATTTAGGACATCCACACACAAAGTAGTTGCATAATACGACTTTGTCAAAATCAAGAAAAAATAATTTTCTTCAAACAAGAATAATAAACATGCATATAAGGAGGATAGTCTCCATGCTTGTGATTGAAAATAAAAGGCGCCAAAATCCAGCCTCTAAATGAAAATCAAAATCACGAAAGGCGAAATCAAAACCATTTCAGCAAAATAAAGAGCTTCAAGAAAACTAGCTCCAACCTTCTATCCCAATAAAAGAAGGTACACCAGAAAAAGGCCAACGGAAAGTCTCGATGATCCCCAAGCGGATCCTTGCCTACTCCAGAGGCAAAACAAAAATTACTCCATGACTCAGCATCATCATCACATGAGTCGTCAACCACAGTCATTTGAAGCCTCAATCAACATCCTTCCATTTAAAAAGAAGGAAGCCATCAACATAGAAAAGCCAACGGAAAGGCTTGATCATCCCCAAGAGGATCCTTGCTTACTCCAGAGGCAAGATAAAAAGATTACCTCACGACTCAGCTTCATCGCCACATGAGTCATCGAGCACACTTATCCAGAATCTCCGCTTCATTCCCCAAAGGAGAATAAGGACTACATAAGAGTCCATTAAAGAAAATACGGAGACAAATCCTCCATATCACCAGGGGGCAACAAAAAGAAAGAAAAGAAAAACTTTCATTCCCCAATAGAGGCCACAACGAAAAAGGCCAAATAAAAAATCTCCAAGAAGAATATATCAAGAAAAGTCTACAAAAAGACAAAAAGAGGAAAACAAAAATTTCCATCTTCCAGCTCAAATAAGAGCTTCACAAAGCCAGGAGCCAGGACTCCATCATCAAATTTGGATCCCCAGGAAACCGACAGACTCCTCGGTGAATCCCAAAAAAGAGAAAAGAAGAAAATTTCTTCATTCTGCTCAATAAAAGAGCCTCACAAGACCAGGAGCCGAGACTCCATCATCAAATTTGGATCCCCAAGAAAAACTCCCCAAGGATCGCTAAAAAGAAAAGAGAAAAAGATATCTTTTCATCTAAAGAAAAAAAGCCAATGTGCATAAAAAGGCGCACATATGTAAAAACCAAATCGCGAAAAAAGAAATTCAAATCGCGAGGAAAAGATAAAAACCCATTCCCCATCAGGAATAAGAGCATAGGCAAAGCCAGCTCAAACAACAGCGTCCAATAAGGAGTCAAAAACTACATTCCTCCCTAGGGGGCAATTAAAAAAAAAGATCCCCAGAAAACAACCAAATCCCTGGTGGATCATCAAAAAGAAAAATCCCCAGCGGGCCTACCAGCAAAAGGCAAAATACAAATTCATATCCTCAGGGAGTTAATCGCCTATAACACCCAATATGAATATCCCCAGTGAAAGGCAAAACCTTCACTCTCAAGAATGCCTATCGCTACTCAGAGGCAAGCAAAGAACTGATATCCCCAAGAAATGGGAAATCAACCTATGCAAGAGGCAATACAAGCACAAAGCTTTCAAAAAAGCATCTGCCTACTTAGTGGTATTATCAAGAACAAATATCCTCAAGTAGAACATCAGCCTATTCAGAGGCGAAAAAACAACAAAGCCTTCACCACTGTTGAAGCATCTGCCTAATCAAGAGGCACAATCAAACCAAAAATCCCCAATGGATTCCCGCCTAAATAAGAGGCAACTAGCAAAGAATCCCCGGCAAAGCCGGATGGCTAAACAAGAAAAGCCAAAAACAAGAAATCCCCGGCAAAGCCGGATGGCTAAACGAAAAAGCCAAAAACAAAGAATCCCCAGTAAAACCGGACGACTAACAAAAAAAAAAGTCAAATCAAATATTCCCCACGGAATGGGCGCATGATCAAAAATAGTAAGCCGCCAACACATCTCCAAAACCAGATGACCACAGGATTGACTATCAAAAAGTCATTCTAAAAGCCTTGCAGAACGGGGCTTATTCAGAACCTTGCAGAACGGGGTTCGGACCAGGTGGGGGTAGGTACCCATCAGAGCCTTGCAGAACGGGGTTCGGACCAGGTGGGGGTAGGTACCCATCAGAGCCTTGCAGAACGGGGTTCGGACCAGGTGGGGGTAGGTACCCATCAGAGCCTTGCAGAACGGGGTTCGGACCAGGTGGGGGTAGGTACCCATCAGAGCCTTGCAGAACGAGGTTCGGACCAGGTGGGGGTAGGTACCCATCAGAGCCTTGCAGAACGGGGTTCGGACCAGGTGGGGGTAGGTACCCATCAGAGCCTTGCAGAACGGGGTTCGGACCAGGTGGGGGTAGGTACCCATCAGAGCCTTGCAGAACGGGGTTCGGACCAGGTGGGGGTAGGTACCCATCAGAGCCTTGCAGAACGGGGTTCGGACCAGGTGGGGGTAGGTACCCATCAGAGCCTTGCAGAACGAGGTTCGTACCGGGTGGGGGTAGGTACCCATCAAAGCCTTGCAGAACGAGGTTCGTACCAGGTGGGGGTAGGTACCCACCAAAGCCTTAGAAAATAATGTTTATACCGGATGAGGGTAGGTACTCATTAGAATCTAGCAAAAAGCAGATTCGTACCAGGTGGGGGTAGGTACCCACCAGAGCCTTATAAAATAAGGTTTGTACTGGATGAGGTTAGATACTCATCAAAAATTAGCAGAATGTATTAGGTGGAGTAAAATACTCACCTAAGCATTACAAAAAACGGGTTGCAAAGACCTTACTTCTATTAGAGGATAGTTCAGTGTTGAGCACCTCGGAAGTAAGTACCCATAAGAGTTTAGCAAAATGCGAACTCATACCGGGTGAGGGTAGGTACTCACCAAAACCTTGCAAAAACAAGGTTCATACCTAGTGGGGGTAGGTACCCACAAGAGTCTAGTGAAACACAGACTCATACCGGGTGAGGGTAAGTACTCACCAGAGCCTTATAAAGTAAGGCTCAAACCAGATAGGGGTTGGTACCTATCAAAAATATTTATCATCCGGAGGATCAACAAAGAAGTGTCTGAAGGATAACCGGGCAAAAGGGTTAACTCCTTCCCCTACCAACTAATTTTGTCGGCATGTTAAGCCAACAGATTAGTCAGGCAGGTGAAGGGGGGGCAGCTGTAGACCCCTAATTTTGCCCGGTCTCTCAATAAAGGCTAAAGAGACTTCCTACAACAAAGACAAAGCTCGCCTGACATCTCAATAAAGGCCAAGAAGACTTCCTATATGAAGATAAAGCTTTAACGGGCGTTTATCGGCATCAAACGACGTCCGAATACAGAAAGGAAACCTTCCCAGGGGTCCCAGAACATAAAGGCTGGCCAAAACAGGTCGAGATGGCCGTCCCAAGGTCGAGACGGTCATCCCAACCTTCCCTGGCCAAGTGGGACGGCCGTCCCAAGTGGGACTGCCAGTCCCATCTTTCAGGTGGTCTCAGCCTTTGTAAAAGAGGCAGTTGGGACGGCCATCCCAACCCAGAGGGCATCCCAAATGTGCAGGCAGTGAAAAAACTATAAATAGGAGGCTCATTTGCCACTGTTACACACACCAGAAAACTCCCAGTACTTGTCTATTCTCTTCCCTCTTCGAATGAACTCTCTGATTGCCTTAATAAGGTAACAATCAGTTAAGGAATCATATTCCAACATTCGATTCTTTTGTAAAATTTAGTAGAGTTAGTGTTGTATTCGGAGAGGAGAGTCTTTGTAGAGCGAAGGATTGCCAAAACGCATCCTCACGATTAAAGATTCGCAATACAAAGCTTGCTACGGAGGTTCTGTTCAATTCTCTTTCTTTTACTGCTTTATTTATTGCTTTCTGTATGCAATAGTAAATAAAGTCATGTAGATAACCATTTTTAACATTATGCAATAAAATAGGGTAATCGCGTAATTTCTCGTAATCTTTACTTAAATGAATTAATCCGTCATAGGGAACCCGAAAGGGGCGTTGTGGGGGTGCTAACACCTTCCCCACACGTAACTAACTCCCTTACCTAACTCTGGTTATAATGGCCAAGTTTGGTTTTTATTAAAATCAACGCCTTTTTATCCTTTTCCAATGTTTACGGTCAAAACATTGGTGGCGACTCCAAAAGAACCCTTTTTCGAAAACCTTGCTTTTATTAGAGGATAGTTCAGTTGTTGAGCACCTCAGAAGCAATGAACATAATTTTAACAAAAAACGCGAGTCTAAACCATCTTTTCGCGACCGCTCGCATAAACGTTCGAGATGTCCCTAGACGTCGGAACGGACGGCGGCGACAATCCAGGAATAGGTGAGAAGTCATTTTAATCACGATGTAGGGTTTTCCTGTAGAAAAGTGCATTGGCGAAGGTAGGTTCTAACTGTTCTCACCAAGGCTTAGGCCCCCAAGGTGCCCCCATTATAGGGTCCCCACTCTCCAGCCTTTCGACCATGCTTAGCACTAAGGCCATAGTCAGTCTTTGTGCCAAAAGAGGAAGGTTATCACCTTGAGTGGTGGTTTCCGATCACACCGGTGGGCTCAGGGCCATCACTACGGCGAACCGTACCTGCCACCCACTCCCTATGGATTTCTCACTTGCCCCCGGGTATAGAGGGAACTGTTGTGTGCAAAGGTTTGTGTACAATTTGTATTTCAAACAATTGCGTAAAATAAACAAACAACAGTTATTAAAGCCAAGTAATTAAAACATGTTATAATACAATGTAGGGTAAAAGTGTAATTTCTTAGTTTATTTATTAAACCGGCCCATCACTAAATGGGATCAACTCTTTAGGCTTCCCCAGTGGAGTCGTCATCTATCGCCACAATAAAAAAGAGGCGGTCGAAGTGACGCGATGGTTCTGAATTTTCCATTTTTCGCCTTTTTATGAGTGATGTTACAATGCCTCTAGGTTGTCCGATAACTGGGATGAACCTAGGGGCAAGGTTTTCGAAAAGGTGTTCTTAGGTCGTCTGATAACCGGGTTGACATAAGAACTAATTTGAAAGGGTTCTTATGGAGTCGCCACCGATGTTTTTACCGGAAACATCGAAAAAGGAGAGAAAAGGCGTTGGTTTTCAAAAACCAACTTTGGTCATTAAAACCAGAGTTGGGTAAGGGAGTAGTTACGTGTAAGGGAAGTGATAGTTCCCTTACGACGCCCCTTTCGGGTTCCCTATGATAGGCCAGTTATTTTATAGATAAACTTTCGAAAAAACGCTTTTACCCTTTTATTTGCGGAATTAAAATAATAACTACATGGCCCTAATGTCTATTATGCAATTTAATCATAAAAATAAAGACAGTAAAAGAGATGGAGAGAGTGAAGAGACCTCCGAGGCAAGCATTTTTTATTAATTCTCTTGAAAATAGGGTGCGTTTTGGCAGCCCTTCGCTCTTACAATGCCGAAAATCACTCTCGAAACGCTATAAAAAGCTCTCTAAGACACTCAGAAACTCCGGAAATGCTTCGGAGGGACTCTAGGAGGAGAATTTGAAGAAAGTGTAGAAGGGAAAGTGGAAGAACTGTGTGAAATGAGGGGGGGAGCGCTCACTATTTATAGGGATTCACGCCTATCAGGTCGAGACGGCCGTCTCACCATCCGGGACGGCGGTCTCGACTTGGATAAGTGGTGAGACCGCCATCTCGTTTGGCGAGACGGCGGTATCGACTTTCCCAGTGACGAGAGGGCCTTCTCACCAAACGGGAAGGGGGTCTCGCCATTGGCAAGTGGTGAGACGGCCGTCTCGCCAAATGAGACGGCCGTCTCAACTTGCAGCAATGGCGAGACGGCGGTCTCGAAAAGCGAGACGGCAGTCTCGACCCCTAAAGGCAAAAATCATTATTTTTACACAGAAAATCCTTCCTACTCTAACATGGGGCCTAATAGTCTCTCCTAGTGGCTTCTTAGGCTTTGTCCATCTTCGAATAGGAGGTCTTCTGTTCTTATTTTGAGGTCGGGAAAGATTTGGGGTCTACAACGGCCAAAGTTGGTTTTTTCTTAAAAATCAACGCCTTCTTTTTTCCTTTTCCGATGTTTTTGGTAAAAACGTCGGTGGCAACTCCATAAGAACCCTTTCAAAAACCTTGCTCTTAGGTCCAGCCTGGTTATCGAACAACCTGAACGTTCCCTTTCGAAAACCTCGCCTCTAGGTCCAGCTCGGTTATCGGACAATGTAAAGGCGTTGTAACACCACCCACATAAAACGTGAAAACGAAAGTCAGAACCATCGTGTTGCTCCGACCGCCTCTTTTGACGGCAGCGACAAGGATGACGTTTGGTGGATGCATGTATGAAAGTGTTTGTTTTTTGCTAAACATTATCATGTTTTATTTCCTAACATGATGTATGATAGTGTTTGGGATTTTTGTATGCTGATGAGGGTATGAAGAATACTAGCCGTTTTCTAGATAACAAAAAGAATTTTATTATTTAAAATGAATGATTTATGGGATGGATATGCCTTAATACAATGGCTTAGGTATCCTCCTTAAAGCTTACGCTTTGTGGGGTATCATACCCACCTCAGTGTAATGGTTTCTTCTCCATCACAGATTTGACAAGTATAATGGAGGTCACCATCACACCTTAGTAAACTTGTCCCTTCCTTGTCGCGAAGGTCACAAACGCACTTGGGTCTCTTTTGCCCTTATCTTAAGGATATCTAGTATTTCCTAGCATGAATGTATTTATGCATGAAAGATTTTTATTAAAATGATGTTTATGCATACCTTTCTTTATCAAAATTGTTGTATTATGTTTTTGTGATTATTGCTTTTTTTGTTGTTATTATTTTTTTGACACTTTATCTCTTCTGTTGGTCAACGTGGCTACTTAGCTTACAAAGAACCTGAAACCAGGCTACCTTAAATGAAGATTGTCCGAGATAAAGTCGTTTATTGCAAAAAGAAAGGTTTTTATCTATTTTTATGACCCCTTATCTCTTCTATAGATCAACGTGGCTACTTAGCTTACAAAAAACCTGAAACCAGGCTAGCTTAAATGAAGACTGTCCGATATAAGGTTGTTTATTACGAAAAGATTTTTTGAGATTTTTAAAATTTTATCTATGGTTGTATGATTATTCAATGCGAAAAACAAAATGCAACAAACAAATTCACTCATCTGCGAACCATGAGATGATGTTTTTATCACGAGGTAGGGGTATCCTGTAGAAGAGTGCGTATAAAAGGTAGTTCTAAATATCCTCACCAAGGCCAGGTCCCCCAAGGTACCCCCATTATAGGGTCCCCACTCTCCCAGCCTTCAGATCATGCATGACACTAGGGCCTTGTCGGTCTTTAGGCCAAAAGAGGAAGGTTATCACCTTGAGTGGTGGTTTCCGACCATACGGGTGGGCTCATGGCCCTCACTACGAAAAATCGTACAATGCCACCCACTCCCTAAGGTTATCCCACTTGCCCCCGGGTATAGGGGAAACTGTTGTGTGCAAGGGTTTATGTACAACTTGTATTTCAAACAATTGCATAAATAAGCATACAATAGTTATTAAAGATAAATAGTAAAAGCATAGTTTCAGGTCTTTATTTATTAAACTAGTCCATCACTAAATGAGATAAACTCTATAGCTTCCCCAATGGAGTCGCCATCTGTCGTTGCCGTCAAAAGAGGCGGTCGAAGCGACGTGATGGTTTTGTTTGACTCGTGTTTTTAAAAGTGTGGTTCAATGCTTATTAGGTTGTCCAATAACCGGGTTGGACCTAAAAGCGAGGTTTTTGAAAGGTTCGAGGAGTCGCCACCAACGTTTTTACCAAAAACATTGGAAAAGGAAAAAGAAGGCATTGGTTTTTTAAAGAAAAACCAACTTTGGTTTAAATTGCCCGGCCTCAAAATAAAAGCAGAAGACCTACTACTCGAAGATGGACGAAGCCTAAAAAGCCACTAGGAGAGACTATTAGGGCCCATGTATATTAAATTGCACAATAGTTATTAGAGCCATGTAGTCGTTATTTTGATTCCGCAAATAAAAAGGGTAAAAGCGTCTTTTCAAAAGTTTATTTATTAAATAACTGACCCATCATAGGGAACCCGAAAGGGGCGTTGTAAGGGAACTAATACTTCCCTTACACGTAACTAACTCCCTTACCCAACTCTGGTTTTAATGACCAAAGTTGGTTTTTGAAAACCAACGCCTTTTTCCTCCTTTTTCGATGTTTTCGGTAAAAACATCGGTGGTGACTCCATAAGAACCCTTCCAAACTAGTTCTTAGGTCAGCCCAGTTATCGGACGACCTAAGAACACCCTTTCGATAACCTCACCCTTAGGTTCATCCCGGTTATCGGACAACCTAAATGCGTTGTAACATCACCCATAAAAACGCGAAAACAAAAAAGTCGGAACCATCGCGTCACTCTGACCGCATCTTTTGACGGTGGTGATAGATGGCAAATCCACTGGGGAAGCCTAGAGAGTTGATCCCATTTAGTGATGGGTCAGTTTAATAAATAAACTTAGAAATTTCGGTTTTACCCTACCTTGTATTATAACATGCTTTAATTGCTTGGCTTTAATAAATTGTTGTTTGTTTATTTTACGCAATTGTTTGAAATAAAAACTGTACACAAACCTTTGCACACAACAGTTCCCTCTATACCCGGGGGCAAGTGAGAAATCCATAGGGAGTGGGTGGCAGCTACGGTTCGCCGTAGTGATGGCCGTGAGCCCATCGGTGTGATCAGAAACCACCACTCAAGGCGATAACCTTCCTCTTTTGGCACAAACACTGACTATGGCCTGTAGACCCCTAATTTTGCTCGGCCTCTCAAAATAAAAGCTAGGGAAATTTCACACGAAAATAAAGTTCACCCGGCTTCCTATCAAAAACTGAGAAAGACCTCCCCAACAAAGACTAAAGAGACTTCCTACACGAAGATAAAGATCGCCTGGCATCTTAATGAAGGCCAAGAAGACTTCCTATATGAAGATAAAGCTTCAACGGACACACATCGGCATCAAACGACGTCCGAAAAAGGAAAGGAAAGCTTCCCAGGGGTCCCAGAACACAAGAACTGCTGAAAACAGGTCGAGACAGTCGTCCCAAAGTTGGGACGGCCGTCTCAAACAACCTAGGACAGTCGAGACGGCCGTACCAAATGACACTGGCCGTCCCACACGTTCCAGGGGTGGAGTCAAGAACAAAAAATTCAACTGGGACGGCCATCCCAAACACACATGGCCGTCCCAAACTGACTCAGTGCAAATTTTGCATCTGGGACGGTCGTCCCAACCCAGACGGCCATCCCAAAGTTCCAAGCGAAAAAAGGCTATAAATAGGAGGCCCTTAGGTCATTCTCCACACACCTCACACACCAGACAACTCCAAGACTTGTCTTCTTCTCTCCCTCCTTCGAATGATCTTTCTGATTGCCTTTAATAGGTAACAATCAGTTAAGGAATTTGTATTCCGGCATTCGATTCTTCAATAAAAGTTTAGTCGATATTATTTTCGAGAGGAGAGTCATTGTAGAGCGAAGGATTTCCGCAAAGCATCCTCTGTGTAAAAGACTTATAATATAAAGCTTGCTTCGGAGGTTATTCTCAATTCCCTTCTCTTTTACTGCTTTATTTATTGCTTTTTGTATGCAATGTAGATAAAATCATGTAGATAGCCATTTTTAAATATTGTACGAATAAAATAGGGTAATAACGTAATCTCTCGTAATCTTTACTTAAATGAATTAATCCGTCATAGGGAACCCGAAAGGGGTGTTGTGGGGTGCTAATACCTTCCCCACACGTAACTAACTCCCTTACCCGACTCTGGTTATAATGGCCAAGTTTGGTTTTCATTAAAATCAATGCCTTTTTCTCCTTTTCCAATGTTTATGGTCAAAACATTGGTGGCGACTCCAAAAGAACCCTTTTCGAAAAACTTGCTTCTATTAGAGGATAGTTCAGTGTTGAGCGCCTCGGAAGCAATGAACATATTTTTAACAAAAAACGCGAGTCTCAACCATCTTTTCGCGACCGCTCGCATTAACGTTCGGGATGTCCCAGGACGTCGGAACGGACGACGGCGACATGGCCTTAGTGCTAAGCATGGTCGGAAGGCTGGAGAGTGGGGACCCTATAATGGGGGCACCTTGGGGGCCTAAGCCTTGGTGAGAACAGTTAGAACCTACCCTTGCCAATGCATTTTTCTACAGGAAAACCCTACCTCGTAATTAAAACGACTTCTCACGTGTTCGCGGATGACTGAATTGCGTGTGCATTTGTTTGTTGCATTTGATTGCATAACATAACCAAACAACATAAAAATCACAAAAATATCTTTTACAATAAACACCCTTATCTCGGACAGTCTGCCTTTTAGCTAGCCTGGTTTCAAGTTCTTTGTAAGCTAAGTATCTACGCAGTCCGACAGAAGTGATAAGGGACATTAAAATTATTCTTTCGCAAATAAACCATTTTATCTCGGATAGTCTTCCTTTTAGCTAGCCTGGCTTCAGGTTCTTTGCAAGCTAAGTAGCCACGCAGTCCGACAGAAGAGATAAAAGGTTCTAAAAAAATAATAAAATAATAAAATAATAAAAAACAAAATAAAAATAAAAACCCAAGTCAAATAAATGGAACCTTGTTCATAAACATAAAATTCATAAACCATCCATATAGGTAGTTTATTTCTCCAAAAAAAATAATACGCAAATACCAGCATACATAATGTAGAAATAAAACATGATAAATAGGAAAAATAAACACTCACATTCATACCCACAATAAGCATGTATTTTTGGTTTTTAGAAAATGGAGGGGACTAGTAGACAATTGAAGAAAGTGGACATTCCCCGGTACCATACTGAGAAGTTGGAACAGCTTTGCACGATAATGCCACCAGAGGTCCATTCCGACTTCGAGAAATCTTATGGACGGATCCTCGACCTATTGAAGATTTGTGTCGATCCCATCTTTATCAGGGTTTTAGTTCATTTTTGGAACTCCAGTCTGCGCTGCTTCGAATTCCCGGAGTTCGATATGGTGTCCACCTTGGAGGAGTATGAGATTATGTTAAAATGACCCAAATCAGCCGGGGTCCATATTCTCCACGGAGCATATACTCCTACAGCACAAATCGCTGCCATCATCTGATTTCCATTCCGACAGACTACCCTGATAGAAAAAGGGAACATCCAAGGTTGGAAAGTCTCAATGTTAGAAGACCATCTGTCCTCTTTGTCTGAAAGGGCAGAATGGGTCGCTTTTAACAAAACCCTGGCCTTGATCATATTTGGAACAATCTTGTTTCCTTTCCATATCGACACAGTGGACCAAGCTGTTATGGATGCCTTCTTCGCCTGGGACGTGAACTCGAAGAGTCCCTTGCCTGCACTTCTTGCTGACACCTTGCTCTCGGTGGAATTCTTTCGCCAGAAGCAAGGAAAAACACTCTTGTTGCTCTTCACTACTTTTCATGTGGGGAATCACACATCTCTATGTCTCTAGTCACATGGGGATGTTCCCCGACCCTTTGAGAAGCTTCTCCAAAATCCCTCTCCACCGACACCTAACCTCAGAGTGGAAGGACGAGTTGGAACAATGGGACGCCAACCAATTATCCTGGGTTTGCCCTTGGTTCCGACCCGACCCAGTCCTCATCAGATGTGGGGATTACCCGAGCATACCGTTGATAGGACTCAGGGGTTGCATAGCCTATTGACCAAGAGTAGCTATGAGACAACTCATGAGGACCCAAACTACAATATCCCGAGAGGAGCTTGGATGACTGTGTTTTTTCGGAGACCCATGCACTATTGCCAACTCACTAGCTGTGAGAAGAGCATGGGAGAAACTAGTCTTTATGGGAGATAGAGAGCTAGGAAAAGCTCGAGTAGCTGTCTCTAGTGACTACGAGGAGTGGAGACGAAAAAGAGGGATGTCGCAACCATTAACCTCACTCGCCACATGTGCAAACAGTGAAGAGCATCAAAATCAAGTCGACGCCTTGACCCGGAGGATAGAAATCATGGGAGCCCAGATGAGGGCCCTTGAAGAAAGAGAACAAGAATCTATCCTCACCATAGACGGTCTACAGATGCAATGCAAGTAAAAGGATCATGAAATACAGCGCCTCAAGGATCAGTGTGCTGACTCTAAAGAGCAAGCTATTCGAGCATCCAAAACTGCTAGAACCAACTCGGATAGCCAACTTCAAGAAATAACCGCCAAATCAGCATACCTTGAGGCCGAATCAGCAAAACAGACTCAAACGATCAAGGACTTACTACAAGACCTCACAAGGACTCGGTCAGAAATACGTCAAGAGCGAGAGGCCAACCGGAGACTCAAAAAAAGTCTCACTGAGCTACACTGTAAAGAAAGAGACGCGCTAGCTCAGTATGGTCAAGTACTACGAGAGAAAGACTGAGACCTTGAAAATCTCGACGAGCTACAAGCCTTGGTCGTCCATCAAGAGGCAAAGATCAAAGAGGCTCAAAAGTACAGTGAATATATGAGCCAGGCAGTCCACAAGCAAAGCGAAGCACTTGCTCGTCATGTCCGGGAAGACGAAAGGGAATTACATAAAGATCAAGACCCGCTTGTGGGTTTCTTTAGGCTTTTCCGCTTCTATCAAAAGTTGCTTCGTAGTATGGAATATGGGAATGTATACCTTCTACGGATGAATGAAATTTTTCTTTATTCAACAATTGTCTACTTGCATGCATATCATTCATTTGCATATTTAATTTCCCCTCCTTCACTTTTAATAAACAAGATAATAAAAAGGATGGAATAACTGACACATCTTCCAAATAAGAAGAATGGAAAGGAAGTCGCTCTTAATCAAGCTCTCCACAACGGTCGATCCACCGCAAGAGGATAATAAGCCTCGACCGTTGGTCCTCAAAACCAATAAGGAAGAGGGGGCAAGGATGCCTGTGCGACTATTTATGTCATGTCCTTTCCCCTACGAATCAAATAAAGTTGTACCGTGGAGATACGGGGAATCTTCACCAATAAAGGAGGATATCTCCAATATAGCCGGCATTGGGGGCATGACTAGAAGTGGAAGGGTCTACTCCCCCAAGGACTTACAAGAAGATGCCCCCAAGAATAAAGGGAAAAATAAACGGACCGAAGAAAAAGAAAATAAAGAATCCAAGGAGGAGACAAACGAATTACTCCAGTTCATAAGGCAAAGCGAGTATTCCATTATCGATCAGCTCAATCATACACCTGCAAAGATAACTCTGTTATCTCTAATGATGAGCTCAGAACCGCATAAAAATGCCCTAATGAAGGTCTTGAGCGAAGCGCATGTACCTCACACTATATCCTAAGAAAAGGTTGAGAGGATCGTTGGTCACATTACGGCAAGTGATCACCTCACCTTCACAGAGGAAGAACTCCCCCTCGAGGGTCAAGCCACAACAAGCCCTTGCACATTTCCATCAAGTGCAAGGAGTACCTCATTGCCAAAGTTCTTGTGGATAACGGGTCATCCTTGAACGTGATGCCCAAGTGCACACTCGACAAGTTGACTATTCAAGGAACCCGTCTACACCCAAGCAGCACTATCGTTCGAGCCTTTGACGGATCCAAACGAGAAGTAGTGGGGGAAGTCAGTTTGCTAATCCAAGTTGGACCCACTATCTTCAACGTCGATTTCCATGTAATGGACATTACTCCTGCATATAGTTGTCTCCTCGACAGGCCTTGGATTCATGACACTAAGGCAGTACCTTCAACGCTCCACCAAAAAGTCAAATTTATAGTAAATGACAAACTGGTCACGATCAAAGTAGAAGATGACATCCTGATCAGTGGACTGTCTACCCAACTCTATGTGGATGCGGCTGAAGATGCCCTTGAATAATCTTTTCAAGCACTCGAAATTTCCAGTGTAGAGAGACTTCCCAAAAACACGTAGGTAGCCCGCATGATGATGAAACATGGTTACCATCCTGGCCAAGGATTGGGGGAACCCCCAGAGTTC
Organism: Sphenostylis stenocarpa; assembly: GCA_963425845.1. Taxonomy (NCBI): domain Eukaryota; kingdom Viridiplantae; phylum Streptophyta; class Magnoliopsida; order Fabales; family Fabaceae; genus Sphenostylis; species Sphenostylis stenocarpa. Next base: position 77,117,071 of record OY731403.1, read on the forward strand.
AAAGATAATCCTTTTAAGTGTGGCCTAGGATATGACCCTACAAAGGGCCGAACAGAAGGAAGAAAAGGGAAGTCTCCCCTCCGCACTCTCAAGCAGATATTCCGAAGCGGAGGAATGCAAGCGTTAAGAGCTACCCTAGTCATTAGGAGATCTTTTTCTTCGCTTAAGGGATGTAAACCCAGTGTTTGTTAGAGATTATCCCCCGGGGCTAGCCCGACCCCCGGGCATTTAAGGGCACATATTCCCTTATTAATTAATAAAGAATACATTTCTTACTATCTGCTTCTCTTCTTGCTACTTCATATCTAGACATCACAATAACCTTGTCTAAAAAAAAAGGAATAAAAGTGCTTCTAAACAATCAAAATTTATCATTGCCATTACAATCAAGCTGGTCGATTAGAAGCACAAAATAAGGTTTTAACTCACCATAAATAAAGCCGTGTTTCGCCAATATTGTAAAAAACAACAAAAAAAAGGGGGCAAAATACCCGGTAGGAAACCCACTAAGGGGGCTACGCAAAAGATAGGGTCAACCCGGTAGGACACCCGAACAAAAATAAAGGGTAGCTTAGGCAAAAGTTAAGGTTACAAAATAAGGTCCGCTAGGATTCCCTAAACAAAAAAAAAAGGAACCTAGACAAAAGATAGGACCAAAACAAGATATCCTAGTTCGAAAACCCAAAGGGCGATCTAGGGAAATCGATCAGCCATAAAAAGCGATGGAGATAGGCTAAGGCGCAAATCCAAACAAAAGAGAGAAAAATGTTTGCTTAGACAAAAGCTTAAACATCTAGGCCTAACCTTAACCATCCATTCTTACAAAATCTTTTCTGAATAAAATCATCCATCTAAAACACAAGCCGTCGAATTTACCCTTCACTTCTTTTCTCCTGACCCTCACAATATTATTCTAACAATTAGTTTGGGAATATGGAGGCGTATAGTCAATAAGAGGATTGAAACCCCTAAAGTGAAGAAAAAGGGACACCAACATGGCAAAGTGTGCTCTCAAAAAAAAAAGAGAAAGGAAAAAGAAAAGAAAAGAAAATAAGAAAAAAGAAGAAGGAAAAGTTATTCTTTGGTCACGGTCACGTTAAGTCCAGAATAGTATAGCCAGGGACAGCAGAAAAACGATCATTAGAGGGCATCCGTCTCTACAAGACACATCAGTTAATCCTTCTGAAAAAACCAATAAAATAGGCATTATAGGACATCAGACATGAAAACATTGCATGCATAAAATGTTTTTGAACAAGGTGCAATTTTCTTAAAAAAAAAAAAAACTTCTAAAAATTGAGATCGTCGTCTCCATTCGCATTGAAATAAGACCGTTGTCTCAACTTTTGAGACCGCCGTGTCGATTTAGACAAAAATGAGACAGCCTTCTCGCTTGGCGAGAGGGCCGTCTCACCGGAAGCCAAAGACGAGACTGCCATCTCAAAGTTCCAAACGGCGGTCCCGAATCCAGCAAAAATCCTATAAATAGGGGTGCCTTGGGGGGGTCCCAAACACTCTCTCCTACACTCCTACCTTCCTTTCTCCTATATTTGAGCATCCTACTACCAAAAATGCATAGAGGAGAAGCATCCAGAAAGAGAAGGGGTTCTTCTAGCCCCAGTAGCTCCATAGCCCCAACTCCACAAGATCCAACACAGCTTTTGCCCCTACACCAGGCCTGCCTGGAACACATCCAAGGGTACACTTGGCACCCTATGCTGAGTCTAGACTTCACCATCCTCGCCGAGTTCGGTTGGGAAGACGAGGTCCGCGCCTACCTCGACAACATTGGATGGCGCTTCCTCCTCCAATCTCCTCCCACCCATGTCTACGCACAGGCAGTGATGGAGTTCCTCACCTCGATCGCATACTGCGAGCTTCCCACCATGGTGTTGGGCCTCCCACTGACGAAGATGGTGTCCTACTTTATGAATGGGTTGTACCAGACGACAACCCTGGACGATTTCAACGTATCCATTGGATTCGTCCAGCCCGAGGATGTCCTAACTCAGGAATATCAGGAGGCCATCTGCGAGCGCCCCACTACCCTCACCGCCGGCGAAATGTGGGAGGAACTTACCGGGATGCGCACCTTGCCATCCCTGCTGAAGGGCTCCACACTCACTCCTGCCCTCCGCATTTGCCACAAGCTGCTGCCTGAGACTATCCACGGGAGGAAGGAGAGTCAGGGTAAGGTCACCTACCCAGACCTCTGTGCCCTCTACTGCATGAGCCAAGGGCGTCGGTGCAATCCTGGCTACTTCTTCGTGAAGGCCCTCAAGGATTTCGGGAGCCGTCCTGTGGGAGCCATCCTCATGGTTCCTCTCATCACCCCACTGGCAGAAAAATGGGGGTGCAGCGGCAGGGAATAACAGGCCCCCAACCTTCGACCTGAGACTATCAACGGGTCCATCCTGGTCAGCATGGGGATGCTGCTCCGCCAAGGGTCTCGGTTGATCCTCCACCCCTCACTAGACATAACCCTAGACCTCTGGGACATAGTGGCGATGCAAGATCTCCCGACACGCCCGGAGTTCCAGACACAACAACAATAACAACACCAGTACACGAACGACTTTGCTGGCATCAATCGCAACATTTACAGCTTGTGCCAGCAATTCGACCAGATGTCCCTAAGACAGGACCATATGTCCTTAAGGCAGTACGCCTTCGATACGAGGATGGAGACCTTCGTCCAGATACAAGAGGGAATAAGGCAAGACCTGGTGATGTTTCGACAAGAACACCTTGACGCAATCCGAAACCAGGCAGAATTTCAGAGGCACATGTACCGGCAATTCCCTCCTCCCCGATCGTCTCTCGGCTCAAGTCCACCGTCTTAGGGGTAGTACTAAAAAATAAATGCTGTAACCAAAATTTTATCATAAATAAAAATTTATTTCACCCATTTTTGCTCTCTTTTCGAAAATGTCAGCGTAACGAAAATAAACTAAAAATAAAAAGACTTACGCTCAATCCCGGAAAAGCCAAAATCCGAAATCGCGAGAAAAGAGATAAAATAGCGGAAAAAGGTAGGATTAAAGACAAAACAAAGTCAACCACATTGACCGAGAGTTTTTTGACGATCAGCAGAGTCGAACTACGAAACAAAGACTACCCAGCAACCAACAAGTTGGATGACCACAAAAGTAATCCCCGACATAAACCGGATGACCATTCCAGAAAAGTAAAAAAACCACAAAGACAAGAGAACACATCTCACCACCGGCGCATGAGCTAGAGCAGTAAGCCGCCACCACAGCCAAAGGGTCACCTACCGCAAGAAGGAGCATCCGGAGGCACCTAACCAGACGAGGGTTCGTACTCGTCAACCAAGGGGTCAGCTACCGCATCAAAGGAGCATCCTAAGGTTTCTCACTCGGTGCATGAGCTAGAGCAGTAAGACGCCACCAGCAGCAGTCCTACAAAGTGGACTCAACACCAGATGATGGTGTGTACTAATCAGGCCTTACAAAAGGGGGCTTACCAGACGGGGGTTCATACTCGTCAAACACCAGATGGGGGTGTGTACTCATCAGGCCTTACAAAAGGCGGCTTACCAGATAGGGGTTCATACTCGTCAAACACCAGATAGGGGTGTGTACTCATCAAGCCTTACAAAAGGGGGCTTACCAGAAGGGGGTTCATACTCGTCAAACCAGATGGGGGTTCATACTCATCAACCGAAGGGATTGGCTACCGTCAGAAGGAGCATCCTGGAGGCGCACAACTTCTTCACCCTCCAGCCGATCTTCTTGGCACAACAGGCCAATAATCGGCTAGTCAGGTGAAGGGGGGGTAGCTATAGACCCCAAATCTTTCCTGGCCTCAAAATAAGAGCAGAAGACCTACTATTCGAAGATGGACGAAGCCTAAAAAGCCACTAGGAGAGACTATTAGGCCCCATGTTAGAGTAGAAAGGATTTTCTGTACAAAAATAAGGATTTTTGCCTTTAGGAGTCGAGACCGCCGTCTCGCTCTTCGGGACTGCCGTCTCGCTGAATGGCAAAGTCGAGACCGCCATCTCGTTTGGCGAGACAATCGTCTCGCCATTTTCCAATGGCAAGACCCCCTTCCCGTTTGGCGAGAAGGCCTTCTCGCCACTTGGCAAATAGAGACCTTCGTCTCACCAAACGAGACCGCCATCTCGCCATTGATTCAAGGCGAGACCGCCGTCCCGAATGGCGAGACCGCCGTCTCGACCTTGCCAGTCGAGACCGCCATCTCGACCTGACAGGTGCGAATCCCTATAAATAGTGAGCGCTCCCCCCTTCATTTCACACAATTCTTCCACTTTCTCTTCTACACTTTCTTCAAATTCTCCTCCTAGAGTCCCTCTGAAGCATTTCTAGAGTTTCTTATTGTCTTAGAGAGCTTTTATAGCATTTTTGAGAGATTTCCGGTGTTGTAAGAGCGAATGGTTGCCAAAATGCACCCTATTTTCAAAGAGAATTAATCAAAAAACTTTCCTCGGAGGTTTCTTCACTCTCTCCCTCTCTTTTACTATCTTTTATTTATATTAAATTGCGCAATAGTTATTAGGGCCATGTAGTCGTTATTTTGATTCCGCAAATAAAAAGGGTAAAAGCGTCTTTTCGAAAGTTTATTTATTAAATAACTAGCCCATCATAGGGAACCCGAAAGGGGCGTCGTAAGGGAACTAATACTTCCCTTACACGTAACTAACTCCCTTACCCAACTCTGATTTTAACGACCAAAGTTGGTTTTTGAAAACCAATGCCTTTTTCCTCCTTTTTCGATGTTTCCGGTAAAAACATCGATGGCGACTCCATAAAAACCCTTCATAACTAGTTCTTAGGTCAGCCCGGTTATCGGATGACCTAAGAACACCCTTTCGAAAACCTCATCCTTAGGTTCAGCCCGATTATCGGACAACCTAAAGGCGTTGTAACATCACCCATAAAAACGTGAAAACGAAAAAGTCGAAACCATCACGTCGCTCCGACCGCATCTTTTGACGGTGACGACAGGGAGTTAGTTACGTGTAGGGAAGGTATTAGCACCCCACAACGCCCCTTTCGGGTTCCCTATGATGGACTATTCTTAAAATAAAGACAATAAAATTTTGCTTCTACCCTATTTATTTATTACAGAATTTAAGTAGCTATCTACATGATCCTAATATCTAATGCATACAAGGGAAATAGTAAAAGAAAGCAATAAAAGAGAGGAGATATGAAGGAGAACCTCCAAAGAGAGCTTTCATAAATGTTGAACTTGAGGACACTTTTTGGCAGTCCCCGCATACTACAGAGACATTCCTCCCTCGATCAAAAAATAAAGGTGTCACCCTACCGAGGGTCGGATGTCTAAAAAAAAGGAGACATCCTTAACCGATTTCTACCTTAATGGAAATCGGAAAACTCACTCGAACTCTAGAAAAATGCTCAGAGTCACTCTAAAGTTCCAAAAGGCTTCCTAGAGAGTGGTAGGAGTGAATGGTGTGTGAAAATGGGTGACATGAGACTCCTATTTATAGGAAAAAGTCCTAGGTAGGCCGGGATGGCAATCTAGATTCACCATTCAGGAAGGCCTTCTCGCCATTCGAGAAGGCCTTCTCGACATTCGAGAAGGCCTTCTCACCATTCGAGAAGGCCTTCTTGCCATTTGAGAAGGTCTTCTTGCCATTCGGGAAGACCTTCTCGGCAGAATGTTTTTATTATTATTAATTTTATTTTTTATTTTTATTTTTGAGGCCGAGCAAGAAGATTGTTGCACAAGGACTTGATGTTGCACTTGATGAACATGAAGATTGTTGATTTTGATGATGATCCAAGAACTCAAAGACTTAGTGTGTTAAAGACTTGTTTTGTATTGTAATAACTCTGTTTTAATTAGATTGAGTCTGTAATATTAGAGTTTAAGATAGCCGGTACATAGTCTGCACCTTAGAAGCTTCAAAAAGCCCAAATATATCATCCAGGCTCGGCTTTAATCAATTATATAGGGAAATAATCGATTAAAACAGTGAGAAAACCATTTTCTGTATAAACTCACTGCTTTAATCGATTAAACTTCAAAATAATCGATTATTACGCTCTGATAATCGATTAAAACGCCTAATAATCGATTAAAACAGAGAGGTTTTGGGTTCTGTTGTTTTTGGCTCTGTTTTAATCGATTATAACTCCATTTAATCGATTATTTTAGTCTATTTTTGATTTTAAACTTCAAATTAACCCTATTTTCGAAAACCCAATTACCAAGAACCCTAGTTTCGAAATCCCCAATTCCTAAACCCTAATTTCTCTACTTAAACTCTTCTTTGGCACTCAGAAAAGAAGAACAACCTTTTCCATACAAAAGTTAAGTGTTGTGAGTGCCAGAGAACTGTTTGTTGCAAGGAAAAGGGGCTTTTGGAACCTGGTGTGGGCTAGAAGCGATAAGAATCACTAAGTGGAGTTCTTAGTGGATTGTGTGTTGTGCCTTCTTTAGGGAAAGCTGTTCATCATCTCTTGTGGATTTCAAGAGAGGTGTTTTCGTATCTTTATCTTTTCAATTGTAATCTGTTTATAACAACTTGTTTATAGTGACAGCGTTAATCCTCTGTTGAGTGATTAGCAACTGGACGTAGGGTCTTTTGATCCGAACCAGTATAAATCTCCTGTGTAAGATTCTCTTCTCTTCTCTATTTACATTTACACAGTTTTTAATCGGTAAAATTTGGGGAAAATTTTGAATACCTAATTTTTATTAAGAAACCAATTCACCCCCCCTCTTGGTTTTTGTCCGACCACGCGATCATTCCGCTGCGCGATTCTAACAAGTGGTATCAGAGCTTGCTTTGATAGTCATTCAAATTTTCGAAAATGGCCGGACAAAATCAAACTTTTGCCGAAGGTGCATCTATCAACAGACCCCCACTTTTTGCGGGTCAAAATTATCCTTTCTGGAAGGTACGTATGCAAATATTTTTAGAGTCTGTTGATAGAGGCGTTTGGGACGCTATTTTAAATGGTCCTTTTATTCCTAAAATTTTTGAGAATGGAGTAGAAGTACCAAAACAATTTTCTAGATGGTCGGATGAAGAAAATAGGAAAGCCCAATATGATGTTAGGGCTAGAAATATAATTTCATCTGCTTTAACCCTTGAGGAGTTTTACAGGATATCAGTTTGTAAGAGTGCTCAAGAAATGTGGGATAAACTAAGAGTAAATTATGAAGGAACCGATGATAGTGACTCAATTTTGGAATCAAGTGACTCAGAAATAGAAGCTAACATTTGCTTGTTGGAAAATGACATCATTTCTTCCGACTTTGAGGTAAGTGATTCCGACACATCTTCAAGTGATGATGAAAATAATTATGATGAATTGCAAAATGCTTACAATGAATTATTTATTGCTTTTAAGAATTTGAAAGATGAATATAAAGTTGTAAAGAAGAATCTAAGTAGATCCGAAAAGGAAAATGATTCCTTAAAATTGAAAATTGCATGTTTAGAAGAAAAGGAGGTAGCTAATACGAAAATTGCATGTTTAGAAGAAAAGGAGGTAGCTAATACGAAAATTGAAAACTGTAAAGAGCATGAATATGACATAGATATTCTTAACCATTTGCTAGACAAAGCCGAAAAGGAAATAGATGATCTTAAGAAGCATGAAATGGTGTTTGCACAAAATAATGTAAATCAACGAGTTCCTTTGAAAAAGGGTAAAACTAAAAAGAAAAGAGTATGGGTAGAAAAAGGATCTAGAGCATGTTTGGTAAATAATGCATCTTATTCCATAGCTACATCAAAAGCATGTTTTTATTGCATGAAACAAGGTCATACCTCAAATAGATGTAAAATTAAACATTTTGGTGTTCCTAAAGGTAAATACATTTGGGTTCCAATTGTTAAATAATTTTGTTTGTCTCTAACCCCAAGGACCCAAAAGTTATGGGGACCTAAGTTTACTATGTTCTTGTTTTGTAGGAAACTTCCAAATCAAAGAAGTCTATGTGGTATCTTGATAGTGGATGCTCAAAACATATTACTGGAGATAAATCAAAATTTGTGAGTTTCAAAGCCAAAGAACAAGGATATGTGACTTATGTGGATAACAACAAAGGGAAGATTCTCGGAATTGGAAACATAGGTGGTGCAAACACATTGGAGATTAAGGATGTGCTTCTTGTTGATGGTTTAAAGCATAATCTCCTTAGCATAAGCCAATTATGTGACAAAGGATTCAAGGTAATCTTTGAAAGCAAATTTTGCACCATTCACTTGATAGATTCCGAAAATGTAGCATTGAAAGGCATTAGGCATAACAACATATATTTGATTGATTTGGATTGTTTGCATGAGTCAAGTATAACATGTTTAGTTGCTAAGGAAGAGAACCCTTGGTTATGGCATAAGAGAGTGGCTCATATAAATATGCATCATTTGAACAAATTGATCTCAAAAGACTTAGTTATTGGATTGCCTAAGTTAAAATTTGAAAAAGATAGATTGTGTGATGCATGCCAAAAGGGTAAACAAGTAAAATCATCATTTAAATCAAAGAATGTTATTTCCACTTCAAAACCCCTAGAATTATTACATTTAGACTTATTTGGACCTTCTAGGATAAAAAGCTTTGGTGGAAATTATTATGGACTTGTAATTGTTGATGATTACTCTAGATATACTTGGACATTTTTCCTAACTATGAAAAGTGAAGCTTTTAAGGTCTTTAGAAAGTTTGCTAAACAAATTCAAAATGAGAAAGACCTAAGAATTAAAGTTTTAAGAAGTGACCATGGTGGTGAGTTTCAAAATGAAAAGTTTGAGAATTATTGTGAAGAAAATGGAATATTACATAACTTTTCTGCTCCTAGGACTCCCCAACAAAATGGTGTAGTTGAAAGGAAAAATAGGTCATTAGAGGAACTTGCTAGAACTATGTTAAATGAATCTAATGTTCCTAAATATTTTTGGGCTGATGCGGTTAGTACTGCATGTTATGTTTTAAATAGAATGCTCATTAGGTCAATTATTAAATCTACTCCATATGAATTGTTTAATGGTAGAAAACCTAATGTTGCTCATTTAAAGATTTTTGGATGTAAATGTTTTGTGCTAAATAATGGAAAGGACAATCTAGGAAAATTTGATTCAAAAGCCGATGAGGGCATTTTTCTAGGATATTCATTAAATAGCAAGGCATATAGAGTGTTTAATAGGAGAACTTTAAATATAGAAGAATCTATACATGTTACCTTTGATGAGATTGTAGACCTTGGGGGAAATCCTCTTGAGTCAAATAAAGAACTTGTAGGTGATGATGAATACATAAGAGAGGCCCTTGATGAATTATACTTGGAAAATAATGAGCCTTCTCAAACTCCTCAATTAGCAAAAGAATGGCAATCACCTAGAGGACTCTCAATGGACAACATCATAGGTGACATCTCAAAAGGGGTAAGAACTAGAAATATGACAAATTTCTGTATGTCCGTTGCTTTTGTGTCACAGATTGAACCTAAAAACATTGAGGAAGCACTTAAAGATGATCAATGGTGCATAGCCATGCAAGAAGAACTTAACCAATTTAAAAGGAATCAAGTCTCGGGAATTAATCCCAAGAGAAGAGTCACATCAAGTTATTGGAACTAAATGGGTATTCAGAAATAAGCTTGATGAAGATGGAAACATAACAAAGAATAAAGCCGAGACTTGTTGCAAAAGGCTATTGTCGGGAGGAAGGTATAGATTATGATGAAACTTATGCTCCTGTTGCCAGGTTAGAGGCTATACGCCTACTTCTTGCTTATGCATCTATGATGAAATTTAAATTATATCAAATGGATGTAAAGAGTGCATTTTTAAATGGTTTTATTAAAGAAGAAGTGTATGTAGAGCAACCCCCTGGATTTGAGGATTTTAATTATCCTAATCATATTTTCAAATTAAAGAAAGCACTATATGGGTTGAAACAAGCTCCTAGATCTTGGTATGAAAGATTAAGTAGTTTCCTAACTGCAAATGATTTTTCAAGAGGAAAAATTGATTCTACACTATTCATTAAGAAAGTTAAAGAACATATCTTATTGGTCCAGGTATATGTTGATGATATAATTTTTGGATCAACTGATAATTCGTTATGTGTAGAATTTGCTAAGATAATGCAGGGAGAGTTTGAAATGTCTATGATGGGAGAATTGACATTCTTCCTTGGACTACAAATCAAGCAACTTAAAGATGGCATTTTCATCTCTCAAACCAAATACTGCAAAGAGATACTCAAAAAGTTTGGTATGGACACCTCAAAGGAAGCTAACACACCCATGGGAAATTCATGCTATCTAGACAAGGATGAATCAGGTTTGGAAGTTAATCAAACTATGTATAGAGGTATGATAGGATCACTGTTATACTTAACTGCAAGTAGACCTGATATTATGCATTCTTTCTGTGCGTGTGCTAGATTTCAGGCTTGCCCTAAAGAATCTCATCTAATTGCAGTGAAACATATTTTAAAATACTTAAAAGGAACTACTGGTTTTGGTTTGTGGTATCCGTCTTGAAAGTGATCCTAGCAAAGAACTCAGTGATTTGATGAAGTCAAAGATAAAGTCAAAGGTCAACTCTGCAACAGTCAAACAAGTCACTCAGAACAAAGGAGCTGAAGACTTAGTGTGTCTTAACAGAAAGCTTAGGTAAAACCACTTTACCTTTTCCACTGCATAAAGCTTCTTCACTCATCTTGCAAAATGCCTCAAAAACAGTTTTTAACAAATCAAAAACAAAAGCATTTTGGCAAAGAATTTTCTTAAATAAGTTATTAACTGATACAGGTTTGAAAGAATCAATTTAAAACACTTAGAATGTTTTAAAAAGTGTTTTCACAGCATTTTAATTGATACAAAAACCTTTTAATCGATTAAAAACCCTTTATGACCGATTAGAATTCGAATATAATAGGTCAGAATGCAATATAATCGATCAGATCTTAAATATGAGCGATCAGAATTATTTTAATCGATTAAAACACGTTTCAATCGATTAAAATCACTTTGGATGTCAGGATGATCGATCAGAATGAGATTACTGACTGATCGAAGTTGGTTATGATCGATCAGAATTGAATTATGACCGATCAGACTTATTTCAATCGATTAAAGCGTATTTCAATCGATTAAAATAACTTAGAAAATCTTTTCAATCGATTAAAGCGAACTTTCAATCGATTAAAATGACTTGAAAATATATGTGCAGATTTTCAATCGATTAAAACGACTTTATATCGACTAAAATAACTTGGAAAGTTTTATAAGAAGGTTTTTAAACAAATCAATCGATTAATACGCGATTCAATCGATTGTTTTATACTTAGAAAATGTTTGTAAAACGTTTTAAGCTGATAAAAACGTGGTCAGTATCAACTAAAACATTTTCTGTTAAAGATCAAGAATGCATTAATGGGTTGAAAGGACTTGTAACAAATTGTAACGGCTATTTCAACAGATTCAAACAAACTTTCAACAGATTAATTAATGCAGATGATTTGAAAATTCTCTTTAAAAACAGTTTTGCTTGAAACTTTGAAACAAGAGAGATTGAATATCGGTTTTACACAATTCAAGCAATCAATACAAACAACTATTAGCATTTTTCAAGAAAGATACACAACTATTTTTGTGAACTTCTTTTGAAATCTTTCTTGAGGCATATTGCATCCTTTGAAGAAGAAACTTACTCGTGGATTAGAGTAATCCGGTTTGAGCTTTCTAAGTCTCTTCTTTGTAAATTCTTTTTCATTACTTTGTATTGTGTTGTACACTGGAATTTGGGTACAAGTTTTTCTCGCAATTGGTAGGTGGTTGTAGAAGTTTCCAAGAACTGGAATTTGGTTCTTGGTGGAGAGGTTAAGTGCGGAAGCTGGAATTTGGTTCTTGTACTTGTTTGGTGCCTGGAATTTGGGCACTTGGTTTCTCTCGTGGCTGGAATTTGGTTGCGGAGGTTTCCAAGAACTGGAATTTGGTTCTTGGTGGAAAGGTTAAAGTCGGGAACTGGAAATTGGTTACGGTGTTAGAATAGGTGTAAGAGGGTGAGTCTCGTAAAACATCTATTCTAGTGGAACCCAGTTGGAATTTGGTCGAGTCCGGACGTAGCCCTGGTATTGGGTGAACCGAGTATAAAATTACCGGTGAAATCTTTCCTAACCTTTCTCTCTTTAATTTCTACTGCTGCACTTAAACTCGTTTGATTGCTTTGTGATTTGTGAATTGATAAGTAAACTTAATTTTCGAATTAGATAATCTGTTTATTGCGAAAAACTTTCAAAAATCAATTCACCCCCTCTTGATTTAAAACTTCTTTTCTAACAATTGGCATCGGAGCGAGGTGCTTGAAAGTTAATCAAGTTACTTCGATCCATGGCATTTTCTCGAGGGAGCGTACATTGATAGACCTCCAGCTGTTGTGTGGAACAGATTATCTATTACTGGAAAATAAGGATGAAAATCTTCATTGAATCTGTTAGTATAAATGCTTGGAATGTTATTGAACAGAAACTGATATTGCTAACGGAATTCAAGATGATTGTATTGCCAAAAATATCATCTCTTCCGCTCTTAACGAAATGATTTTTTTAGGATTGCACATTGTCAAACTGCTGCACAAATGTGGAAGATCCTTGAAAAGACCTATGAAGAAGCACCGAGAGATATGCTTAATGGTCAACTCGGAATCACCAAATACCAGTGGCCATGTCGGGATAGAATGCCCGAGAAAATTCTGATCATGTAAGTTCTAGCTCCTCTTCAAATTTAGTTAATTATGATGCATTACAAGAATCATTTAATGAAATGCATGAAGAGGCTAAGAAACTTCAAAAAGAAAATAGTAGGCTGAAAGGGCTAAATAACTAGCTAGTAAATAAAGTTGATTCTCTGGAAAAACAAATTCTTGAAAATGAAATTGAGCGTGACTTCTTGAAACTGATTCATGCTAATTCGATTGTGAATGCAATAAACCATGCAATAAGCTGTTCGAATTGCAAAAGAAAATTGACTTTCTATCTCAAACTATTTCAAGATTCACACAAGGGAAAGCCAATCTAGATGTATTACTTGGATCTCAAAAATTAATTTTTGACAAATGCTGGAATAGGATTTAAATCTAGATCCGAGTAAAACAAAAACAAATAGGAATTCATACTCTGTAATTAAATGCTTCTACTGCATGAAGAAAGGGCATTCAGTAAAATACTGCAGAATTAAAAAGTATGCTATTCCTAAAGGGAGAATGAAATGGGTTCCAAAGATTAATTCTTTTCAAATAACATGATCAGGACCCAATAATTATAAAGGGTACCAGAAAAATACTTAATTGTTTTGCAGGAACAAGTCTGGGAATCCCTTGAAGATCGAAGCTGCGAAACCAGGTTCTGTGTATTTAAATTAATTGTTTTAATTGATATAAACCAATATTAATCGATTGAAATAACTTACCATACCATTTTAATCGATTGAAATATCGAAATAATCGATTAAATTGTTCTCAGAATGTTTGTTTAGTCGTTTTAATCGATTAGAATAAATTTATATCAACTAAAAACACTTAGGATCAAAATTAATCGATTCATTTACATTTTTAATCGATTTAAATTCTGGTGTCATGTTATTGATTTCATTATGTATTAAACAAATCGATTCTTTCATAAAACAATCGATTAATTCACTGTAGATGTTTTCAACCCAAATGTCAAGAATCAAATTAATAGATAATGAGTTGATTAATCAATTAATTAGGTTCTGAAAACATGATTTACAGCGTCTAATTAAAGTTTGATAGGCCAATTCGATTAAAAAACCCAGGTCTTTATGATAATCCGAATCTGGATAATGTGTTTAAATGTCTCTTTGAATTTCAAAAACTTGAAATCCGTTTCTTCATCAAACCAGGTTCTGAACTTATCATTTCTCAACTTATCATCTTTCTTCTCGTTTTCATATTTTCAAAATCTCCTCTCAATTCTCTGCTGTAAACATGATCAAAATCATGACTGGTTCGAAGCGATCTGTTTCAAAACGTATCCATATTCAATTTTCTTTCAATGGCACAAATTTTTAAATTAGAAAGCGAAGGTTGAACAAATCTTTGAATTGGGAACTCGACCGGTGACATAATGTGGGAAAACTATTACTGTTATTCATGAATGGAAGTGTCTTTTATTTTGACAACAACATAAACATGATTCAAGTCTGTAGATGTTTACATTTCTCTTAATACTTTACATGGAATGCTTGCATGGTAATACATCTGAAAATCAAAGAAATTATCAAAGAATGGACTGTAACTTTTCTTATAGACACTAGTTACAAACAGGTCAAACTCGTTAGGACTCGAAAACATAGTTTATCAAAGATTTTTTAGTGATAATTGTTACTTGGTAATAAATTGTTGATTACTAGGAAGTTCAATGAACAAATGTTTACATTAGATTTCTTGATATTACCTAGCAATATTTCTGAAATAATCTTGGGCATGCATTGGTTCAAAACTCTTGGTGATATTCATTGGAACTGTACAACTTTGAATATTTGCTTTAATCATCAATGTCACGAGGTGACACTGCAAGGGAACCAATCTGGGACAGCAATTCAAAAATTGAATAACGTGGTACAGGGAATGTATGTTTTATGGTCGATACGAGGGTAAATTTTATATTGTTTTAGAATTCGGATTGATTGTCATCACTGTCCTCATTACTAATCATTGCCCACTCTACCAGAATAAGTTTTTTGTTAATCACTTGTGCATATGATACCACTGGAAACAACAAAGTTAAAAATGACTCATTCCTCAAAAGATAATGATGACTGGTTCACTATAAGTGAGAATAACACCCATCATACTACATTAATAAGAATGCGGTTATTTGCTTGGATGATGACAAGCTGCGAGGTTCAAAATGGGTTGGCTATTATGAAAGAAAATTCCTATCTCGAGTACATCATTAACCTGTGATTCATGCAATTTATGGTATCATACATTCTGTGTGGGATTTGGTCAAGTACATGATTATGCCTCGGATGTGTAATAGGCGATGTTCCTAAAGAAACATTTAATTCAAGTGTGGTGTCAACCTTGGACTGTAATGCGATCAATAGTAACGATGAACTGCTAAAAGATTTCTTTTCGGGAAAAGTTTCGTAGTGCTGTTGCTGATACGGGAAAGTCAGCGAGTTGTTGACTCAAATAATTGATAGAGCAAAATTGGTTCCAGCAAAAAGGAAAGCCTATTATCTTTTGATATTGGTGGGGATCAAATAAATGATCACCAAGTCTGGTGGATAAGCGGTTCAATCGGGGAAATTGGGATGACTAGTTCCCCTCATCATCTTTATCTTCTCGCTTATTTCTATCTTTATATTGTTTGCATGGATCTGTGATATTAAGCTGGTGTTATACCAGGAACATTTGCATCTAGCTTTGGTTAAATATGATTTAGGATCTAAATCTAGATTGAACTGGCTTAGATAGAAGTAGATGATAGATCCTCGAATCTCTTTTAAAGCTGGGCATTGATCGTTTAAAACCTTTTAAAACTGTCTTATAACGATAAAATTAGCCAAATTTAAAATTAAATCTGATAGTGGTAGATTATCAGTGAAAAATAGTTGATATTGATCTAGACAATCAGTTCACTACATATCCAATAGATTAGATACGAGATATTCACATCGGATATATCATGATTTTCAAAATCTGGTTGTTTTAGTTAATAAAAACACTTTTTAATCGGTTAAATAAACTTAAACAACAAATTTCATTACTTGTTTTAATCGATTTAAAATCGAAACAATCGATTGTTTTTATTAAAAATTCATGTTTTCAAAATCTTAAATGTTTTAATCGATTAAACCTTTCTTTCAATCGATTAAAATCATTTACCAAGAACATTTCAACCGATTATGCTCTGTTTTTAATCGATTTTTATTCAGGAAGAAAGATTAAAGGCTTTAGTTAATGGTCAGTTTCGTAAACATGCTACTAAAGCGTGATTCCCTTATCTTTACACGTGTTAATTGTATTCATTACAAACGTGTTAATGGAGATAAGTTTGAATCAACTTTAATTGATTCTTTTCATGAGTGAAATATTGATTCACTTTGTATTTTCAAAAACTTGAGCATATTTTTCAAAACCTTACATTTTATTCTTTTCTCTTCTTATTCCCTATTTTTGATGAAGTCAAAAGGGGGAGAAATAGTTGCATCACTTTAAGATAAATTTAAGTGCAACATTTTAGGGGGAGAAATAAGTTTTAGGGGGAGAAACAAAACTTTATTACATTCTTATATTTCTCACCTAACCGCATTATCAAGTGACTTATTTTGCGAGAGATTGTTTTTTCAAAATGGTGTTTGTCTTCATCAAATAGGGGAGACTGAAAGTGATCCTAGCAAAGAACTCAGTGATTTGATGAAGTCAAAGATAAAGTCAAAGGTCAACTCGCAACGGTCAAACAAGTCACTCGAACAAAGGAGTCGAAGACTTAGTGTGTCTTAACGAAAGCTTAGGTAAAACCACTTTACCTTTTCCACTGCATAAAGCTTCTTCACTCATCTTGCAAAATGCCTCAAAAACAGTTTTTAACAAATAAAAAACAAAAGCATTTTGGCAAAGAATTTTCTTAAATAAGTTATTAACTGATACAGGTTTGAAAGAATCAATTTAAAACACTTAGAATGTTTTAAAAAGTGTTTTCACAGACATTTTAATTGATACAAAAACCTTTTAATCGATTAAAAACCCTTTATGACCGATTAGAATTCGAATATAATAGGTCGAATGCAATATAATCGATCAGATCTTAAATATGAGCGATCGAATTATTTTAATCGATTAAAACACGTTTCAATCGATTAAAATCACTTTGGATGTCAGGATGATCGATCGAATGAGATTATGACCGATCGAGTTGGTTATGATCGATCAAATTGAATTATGACCGATCAGACTTATTTCAATCGATTAAAACGTATTTCAATCGATTAAAATAACTTAGAAAATCTTTTCAATCGATTAAAACGAACTTTCAATCGATTAAAATGACTTGAAAATATATGTGCAGATTTTCAATCGATTAAAACGACTTTATATCAGCTAAAATAACTTGGAAAGTTTTATAAGAAGGTTTTTAAACAAATCAATCGATTAATACGCGATTCAATCGATTGTTTTATACTTAGAAAATGTTTGTAAAACGTTTTAACTGATAAAAACGTGGTCGTATCAACTAAAACATTTTCTGTTAAAGATCAAGAATGCATTAATGGGTTGAAAGGACTTGTAACAAATTGTAACGGCTATTTCAACAGATTCAAACAAACTTTCAACAGATTAATTAATGCAGCAGATTTGAAAATTCTCTTTAAAAACAGTTTTGCTTGAAACTTTGAAACAAGAGAGATTGAATATCAGTTTTTACACAATTCAAGCAATCAATACAAACAACTATTAGCATTTTTCAAGAAAGATACACAACTATTTTTGTGAACTTCTTTTGAAATCTTTCTTGAGGCATATTGCATCCTTTGAAGAAGAAACTTACTGTGGATTAGAGTAATCCGGTTTGAGCTTTCTAAGTCTCTTCTTTGTAAATTCTTTTTCATTACTTTGTATTGTGTTGTACCTGGAATTTGGGTACAAGTTTTTTCTGCAGCTGGTAGGTGGTTGTAGAAGTTTCCAAGAACTGGAATTTGGTTCTTGGTGGAGAGGTTAAGTGCAGGAACTGGAATTTGGTTCTTGTACTTGTTTGGTGCCCGAAATTTGGGCACCTGGTTTCTCTCGCTAGCTGGAATTTGGTTGCGGAGGTTTCCAAGAACTGGAATTTGGTTCTTGGTGGAAAGGTTAAAGTCGGAACTGGAAATTGGTTCGGTGTTAGAATAGGTGTAAGAGGGTGAGTCTCGTAAAACATCTATTCTAGTGGAACCCAGCTGGAATTTGGTCGAGTCCGGACGTAGCCCCGGTATTGGGTGAACCGAGTATAAAATTACCGGTGAAATCTTTCCTAACCTTTCTCTCTTTAATTTCTGCTGCTGCACTTAAACTGTTTGATTGCTTTGTGATTTGTGAATTGATAAGTAAACTTAATTTTCGAATTAGATAATCTGTTTATTGCGAAAAACTTTCAAAAATCAATTCACCCCCCCTCTTGATTTAAAACTTCTTTTCTAACACGTCTGATGTTTGTATGAGTTTAATAGGATATTCTGATGCTGATTATGGTGGATGTAAAATTGATAGGAAAAGTACTAGTGGGACATGTCATTTGTTAGGTTCATCCTTAATATCTTGGCATTCTAAGAAACAGGCATGTGTTGCTTTATCTACCACTGAAGCTGAATATATTGCAGCAGGTAGTTGTTGTGCTCAAATTCTGTGGATGAAACAACAGTTAGAAGATTATAGTATCTTTTTAAATGACATTCCATTGATGTGTGATAATACGAGTGCAATAAATCTTACTAAGAATTCAGTAATGCACTCTAGGACTAAACATATAGAAATAAGACATCATTTTTTAAGAGATCATATCAGCAAAGGAAACTGTAAAATAGAGTATGTAGATAGCAAACGTCAATTAGCAGATATATTTACTAAGCCTCTACCCAAGGATAGGTTTTATGATCTTAGAAGAGACTTAGGGATATTAGAAATAGCTTAAATTCTGCTTAATTTGACTGTTTTTGGATGATTGTAATGTTATAACTCATTTTGTAGGATGTTCATAGGTTATCATGTGTTAAAACACTCAAAACAGGGCATTCCTCTCTGGAATAATCGATTACTTGGAATTATAATCAATTATTTTCACTCAAAACATCCAAAATAGGGTATTTGTCTCTGGAATAATCGATTATTTCATTAAATAATCGATTAAAACCGTCTGATAATCGATTATCAGCTTAAAATAATCGATTAAATGCGACTGGTACTGGTTTAATCGATTATTTTGAGTTTTAATCGATTAAACCTGGCAAGTATGGGTTCTAGCCGTTGCCAACGGCTCTTTTGGCCTCCATTCACTTCCATATGACCGTTAGACATGCTTGGCTATATATAGGGACCTCTATTTCACTCCTACTCACTTCTATCTCTTGAAATCAAGCTTTCTTACCTTATTATACTCTCTTTGTCTCCTTATTCCATCACTTGTCCTTCTAGATTTTCTTGATATTCATCTACTATTTCAAATGGCCTCATCTTCTCACCCTAAGATCCCAACTAGAAGAAGATCTGCACCCTCCTCTCATCCCCGTCCTAATTCTGTAGAAGGATGGATCTCTGATGCAGATGGCCAACAAGAATTTCTAACCTACTTGAAGGAAAAGGCTATTATTTCTCCCAAATTTCTTATAGGAGAGCAATTCATTCATAGGGGATTCAATTTTCCTAATCTTCTTGAAATTCAAGGAGTTCTCCCGTTTATCCAAATGCAAGGTACGTACTATCCTGACTTAGTTAGGGTATTCTACTCTAGATTCAAATTTAGAGATCAAATTGCTACATCCCGTGTAAAAGGGGTTACAATAATTCTTGATGATGATATTTGGGAGAATGTTGCTCACTTTCCAATTAGAGAAGATGCTATTAACGTATATGGTGAGCTAGATGACTTCGACAGGTTCCTAGCTTATCGCTCTTTTCTGTGGAATCCCTCAATGGAGATTGGACGTATCCTTCATGCTGGACCTTTAAAGAAGGAAGAACGCATGCTTCTACATTTACTTGTATGGATCTTATGTCCCCGGGCTACGAATCATGCCCAATGCTCTTCCATTGATCTTCGAATTATTCATGCCATAATGAATAATGAACCTTTAGATTGGGGTGTTCTTGTCACAATGACCATGCTTAAAGCAAAACGTCATCCCACCTTCAAAATTCCATATGCCCTCCTTGTCTCCCGTATTCTTGAATATAAAGGAGTGAATGTTGAAGGTGAACAAGCAATTAGAACAAACAACTTACACCGCATGCTGGACAACACATTGATTCAACTCCAAATGGTGCAAGTCAATGATATTTATGTTCACAAAGATAACGTTCCAAATCAAGGGGATGCTAATGACGATTCTGATGAAGATATGCTTCCAGCTGCTGAGTTTCCCTCGGACCAAATCCAAGGTGTTGGAACTTCCTCTACTCATCAAGAACCTCGACAATCCATGGAAGACATGTTATCTGACATGAATCAGAGGATGCAATCATTCTTCACTCTTTCTAGAGTACGGCATGAGGAATTAATTCGTCGTATATCTGATGTAGATGATAAAGTGTGTCGTTTAGAAAATAGATTTAATGCACACTTTAATGATGATGATAGTGAAGAATTTTAAATTTGTTGTTTGTTTTCTTTTCTTGTGATGTACTGTATTGACATTTCTGAAATAAAATATGATGTTTTGTTATTGCTTTGAATGAGGGGGAGTTATCTTCAACTTATGCATATTTTGAGGGGGAAGCTTCAAAAAGCCCAAATATATCATCCAGGCTTGGCTTTAATCGATTATATAGGGAAATAATCAATTAAAACAGTGAGAAAACCATTTTCTGTATAAACTCACTGCTTTAATCGATTAAACTTCAAAATAATCGATTATTACGTCTGATAATCGATTAAAACGCCTAATAATCGATTAAAACAGAGAGGTTTTGGGTTCTGTTATTTTTGGCTCTGTTTTAATCGATTATAACTCCATTTAATCGTTTATTTCAGTTTGTTTTTGATTTTAAACTTCAAATTAACCCTATTTTCGAAAACCTAATTACCAAGAACCCTAGTTTCGAAATCCCCAATTCCTAAACCCTAATTTCTCTACTTAAACTCTTCTTTGGCACTCAGAAAAGGCGAACAACCTTTTACATACAAAAGTTAAGTGATGTGACTGCCAGAGAACTATTTGTTGCAAGGAAAAGGGGCTTTTGGAACCTGGTGTGGGCTAGAAGCGATAAGAATCACTAAGTGGAGTTCTTAGTGGATTGTGTGTTGTGCCGTCTCTAGGGAAAGTTGTTCATCATGTCTTGTGGATTTCAAGAGAGGTGTTTTCGTATCTTTATCTTTTCAATTGTAATCTATTTGTAACAACTTGTTTATAGTGACAGCATTAATCCTCTGTTGAGTGATTAGCAACTGGACGTAGGGTCTTTTGATCCGAACCAGTATAAATCTCCTGTGTAAGATTCTCTTCTCTTCTCTATTTACATTTACACAGTTTTTAATCGGTAAAATTTGGGGAAAATTTTGAAAACCTAATTTTTATTAAGAAACCAATTCACCCCCCCCCCTCTTGGTTTTTGTCCGACCACGCGATCATTCCGCTGCGCGATTCTAACAGACAATCCCCTTCGAGTTGATGTGTGATGCATCAAACTATGCACTGGGTGCTATCTTGGCTCAGAAAGTTGATAAGCTACCTAGAGTGATCTACTATGCTTCCAGGACTTTAGATGCTGCCCAAGCTAAGTACACCACCACCGAGAAAGAGCTTTGTCGCCGCCGTCAGAAGAGGCGGTCGGAGCAACGCTATGGTTTTGATGACTCGTGTTTTTTAAAGAAGTGGTTCAACGCCTTTAGGTAGTCTGATAACTGGGCTGGACCTAAAGGCGAGGTTTTCATAAATGGGTTCTGGAGTCGCCACCAATATTTTTACCAAAAAACATTAGAAAAGGAAAAGAAGACGATGGTTTTTAAGAAAAACCAACTTTGGTCATTACAACTAGATTTAGGTAAGGGAGTTAATTACGTGTGGGGAAGGTATTAGCTTCCCCATGATGCCCCTTTCGGGTTCCCTATGATGGATTGTTTTTGTAAAGAAATAAGAACATTGAAACTACGCTTTTACCCTTATTTATTCATTGAAAAATTTAAATTATTGACTACATGGACCTTAATAACTAATGCACAGAGATAGTAACTAATAAAAGCGATAAAATAGAGTAAGGGATATGAAAGAACCTTCGAAGTAAGCTTTTTTATAAAATGCTCTTGAAAAGGACGTTTTTTGGCAAACTCCACGCTCTACAATGCAACTCACTCTTCTCTCGAAGCACTTTAGAATGCTTTCTAAGAACTCTAAGACTCTAGAAATGCTTCAGAGGGATCCTAGAAGAGTATTTTGAGGAGTCACTACTGCAGAAAAGGCTTTCTATGTCGGTTAAAATGAGATTTCTACGTCAGTTAATGAGGCAACATAGATATAGGGGTCATAGAAAGTATGACTTTTTATGTCGGTTGTTATGAACCGACATAGAAAGTAATGGGCTTTTTACGAAAATTTATATCGGCAGGATTCGAACCCAGTACATTATAATCTAGAATTAGACCAACCACTAAACTACTATGATTTTTATTTATTTAAAATTACATTTCCTTTATATTATATTTTATAATATATTATTTTATTATCTATTAGAAGTTTGTCATTAGCAAGATTCGAACCCAGTACCTTAGAGTTGAAGATCGATACTCCAACCACTAAGCTACTATGATTTTTCGATAAATAACTTACAAATAAATTGTATTTATATATAAAATATATAAATACAAATTATATTTATATTTTTTTAATATTTAATCGATTAAACTTCGAATTAATCAATTAAAATCACTTAAAAAAATTTATGGTTAATTGTTTTAATCGATTAAATCAAGTTTTTATCAATTAAAAACACTTAAGACGTTTTAAGAAATGTTCTATCGAGTTTATTGATTGGTTAAACTTTGAATTAATCAATGAAAATCACTTAGGGAATTTTTATTCAAATGTTTTAATCTATTAAATCACGTTTTTATCAATTAAAATCACTTAAGAAGTTTTAAAAAATCTTTTGTCGAGTATTTTAATTTATTAAAATACGAATTAATCGATTAAAATCACTAAAGGATTTTTTTATAATTGATTTAATCGATTAAACCGCATTTTTATTAATTAAAATCTTTTTAGAAAGTATTGTAGAACATTTTAATCGATTAAATGATATTTTAATTTGTTAAAATAGTTAGAATCAAGATTTTTTTAATCGATTAAAAAATGAATTAACCAATTAATTAAACTAGTTTGTTAGAAAAAGTCTCTATATATACATATTTGATTCAACGCTTTTTAACAACATCTTTAAGAAATCATTCAAGCAATCAATAGAGATCTTTTCAAGAGAGAAACACGTTATTTTCAGGTGAGAATTTTTAAAGTTTTTTGTTAAGGCATTTTTGTGTTCTTACTTGTGAAGAAACTCATATTGTAGTGGGATTTACGCACTACATAATCGGGTTTGATTGTTCTAGTTTTTTCATTCTTTCATTTCTATTTTGAATTTGTTGGTCTTGGTGTCTCGGAAAGTTGGACATTGTTTCTGCAATTGGAATTTGGTTGCGGGTTGGGTTCATGAACTAGAATTTGGTTCATGGTGCGAGGTTGAGTGTTTTGTAATTACGTTACGTATTCAAAACAAATTCAATCTAGTAGAACTCATCCGAAATTTGGTTGAGAACTGGACGTAGCCCGATGGTGTGGGTGAACCAATATAATTCTTGTTGTTTCTTTTTCTCTTGCTTCACTTTCTTTAAATCTATTTGAACATTATTCATTTCTGACTAGTTTTTTAGGTTCAATTCTTAATCAGATTTCTTTATCTTTAAAATTATTAATCTGTATCTATAAAGTGTGAAAACGTTTTCAAAGATCAATTTAACCCCCTTCTTGATCTCAGCCTATAATTCTAACAATTGGTATCAAGAGCAGGGTCTTGAAAGTTACTCAAGACTTTCGGTCCTAAAATTTATTTTTTTCAATGGCTGAAAACAAATTACCTTTTTCTAAGGGAGCTTCTATTAATAGACCTCCACTATTTTGTGGTACAGATTATCAATTTTGGAAAATTAGAATGAAGATATTTATTGAATCCATAGATAGGAATATTTGGAATATAAATGAAAAAGGTCCTCTTACCATTGATAAAGATTGGTCTAATTAAAATGATGATGAAAAGAAAAAAAATTCAAAATGATTGCACTACAAAGAACATTATTACATCTACTCTTAACATTGATGAATTTTTCAAGGTATCTCAATGTCAATCTATCAAAGAAATGTGGGAAGTTCTTGAGGTGACCCATGAAGGAACAATTGATGTAAAGAGAGCTAGAAAGCACACCCTCATAAGAGAATATGAGTTGTTCAAAATGCAATTTGGAGAAAGCATTATAGATGTGCATAAATGTTTTACTCATCATCAATCACTCGATGGGTCTTGGTAAGACTTTTGATAAAAAAGAATTAAATATCAAAGTGTTAAAATGTCTTGACAGGTCATGGCAGCCCAAGGTTACAATAATCTCAAAATCAAAAGACTTATCCATCATGACCACAACTTCTTTATTTGGAAAACTTAGAGAGCATGAAATGGAGATAAAAAGATTCAATGAGTATAAAGTCTCAAAAAAGAAAGGGAAAAGCATAACACTCAAAGTGGAAGATAAAGAAGAAGATACAGAAGAAGAAAGTAAAAATCTTGGTCTGTTGGTCAAGAAATTCAACAGATTTCTCACAAAGAAAATTAAAGATAAATCTGGACAGAAAAGGTACACAAAGAAATCTGACTCAAATTCTCTCAATTATAAGTTCTATGGTTGTTGTAAACAGCGGTATGTGAGAATGGAATGTCCTGAGAAAAACAAGAATCAAGACAAGAAAGGAGAAAAGATGAAAAAGAGAGTCAATATTGCTTGGGATGATAATGATACATCATCGACAGAGAATTTAGATGAAGAAGAAGCAAATTTGCATTTGATGGTTAATCTTAACTCTCCAACCAGTATTGTAAGTTTTACCTCTTCTAGTAATTCCACGAATTATAGTTCTTTACAAGATGTCTTTAACGAAATGCATGAAGAAGCTCAGAGACTTGAGAAAGAAAACAATAGATTAAAAGGCATGAACAATTGGTTAGAAAACAAAGTTAACTCTCTTGAAAAGAAAATTCTTGAAGAAGAAACTGATTCTGAATATTTGAAAATGATTCAAAATAATTATGACTGCCTATGTAAAGAAATCAAGACTTGTGAAAATTTTCCTGAATTATAAAATAAAATTGCATATCTGATAAAGACTGTCTCCAAGTTTGCATAAGGTAAAACTAATCTTGATGTTCTTCTTAGTTCTCAAAAGCTTGTTATTGATCGTGCTGGTATTGGTTTCACACCTATCATTGGGAAGAAAACTAGAGATTTAAAAAACTATTTTTCATATAGAAAACCAGTTTCATCACAATGATTACTTGCATCTACTATATGAAAAAGGGGCATTTTGTTAAATTTTGTAAAATTAAGAAATATGTAGTTCCAAAAGGAAAAATGAAATGGGTTCCCAAGAAATTATTGAAAATAACCTAGGTGGACCCTATTATGTTCAAAAGGGTTCCAAGATTATGTTAAATTCTTTTACAAGAGCATCGAAAGGAAGATCTTTGGTACCTAGATAGTGGTTGTTCAAAACACATGACCGGGGATATCACAAAGTTGCAGAATTTAAAACTAAAAAATGGTGGGACTATTATTTACGGAGATAATAACAAAGGCAGAACTCTTGGAATAGGAGATGTTAAGTGTGCAAAATCAGGTATCATTAACAATGTATTGTATGTTGAAAGGTTAAAACATAACTTGATCGGTATTAGTTAGCTATGTGACAAAGATCACAAAGTCATCTTTGAACCAGAACACTGTCTAATACTTAGACCAGGTTCAGAACAGGTATTGATTACTGGTAAGAGAATCAACAACATATACATGTTAAATACAAATACTATTGAAAATTGCTATCTAATTGCTAAAGAAAATGATTTTTGGTTATGGCATAAAAGATTAGAACATATTCATATGCATCATCTTAACAAACTGATATCTAAAGAACTTGTAACAGGTTTACCCAAACTGAAGTTTGTGAAGGACAAATTATGTGATGAATGTCAAAAAGGCAAGCAAACAAAAAATTCTTTTACACAGAAAAATATTGTTTCGTCTTCAAGATGGCTTGAACTTTTACACATGGATCTCTTTGGACCTTCAAGAAATGTAAGTTTAAGTGAGAATCTATATGCATTAGTTATTGTAGATGTCTCAAGATTTACCTGGACAATGTATGTGAAATTAAAGTCTGATACTTTTTATGCTTTTAAGAAATTTGCTAAACAAATTCAAAATGAAAAGGGCTATTTCATATCAAACAATCAAAGTGATCATGGGGGAGAATTTTCAAATGAAAATTTTGAAAATTTTTGTGATTAAGAATAATTTTTCAACTCCTAGAACTCCTCAACAAAATAGTGTAGTTGAAAGGAAAATGTGTTCCCTTGAAGAGTTAGCTAGGACTACGCTTAATGAAAAAGCTTTGCCAAAATATTTTGGGGCTGATGCTGTAAGCACGGCTTGTCATATTCTAAATCGAGTTTTAATTTGACCATTTCTTAAAAAGACTCCCTATGAACTCTATAAAGGCAAAAAACCAAATATAAATTACTTTAGAGTGTTTTGATGCAAAGTCTTTGTGTTAAATAATGGAAAAGAGAATCTTGGAAAGTTTGACTCCAAATCGGATGAGGGGATTTTCTTGGGATATTCATTAAATAGCCGTGCATATAGAATCTTTAATAAAAGACTTAAAACAGTAGAAGAATTTGTACATGTTGTATTTGATGAATCTAACCTAGATGTGTAGAAAAATACAGTTTGTGACGCAGATGATGAACTTTTAACTGATAAAATGTATCAGTTAAAATTGTCAAAATCAACTATTTTTCAGAAACAGGAGGAAATTCTTGAAGAATTTGAAGAGCAATTGTCCAAAGAATGGAAGGTTCCAAGAAATCTCTCAATAAACAATCTTATTGGATAGATTAATTAGGGAGTTTCTTCCAGAAGTTCTTTGAATAAATTTTGTAATCATATGGCTTTTGTCTCCCAAATAGAAAATCTATAACTGATGCATTAAATGATATCAATTGGATAAATGCAATGCATGAAGAATTAAACCAATTTACAAGAAACAATGTATGGGAATTAATTCCAAAACCAATTGATGCAAATATTGTTGAAACAAAATGGGTTTTTAGAAACAAATTGGATGAAGATGGTATTATCACAATAAATAAAGCAAGATTAGTTGCTAAAGAATATAATCAACAAGAAGGAATTGATTTTGATGAAACATATGCGTCTTTTGCTAGATTAGAAGCTGTTAGACTTTTACTTTATGCTTTTATGAAGAATTTTAGGTTATAACAAATAGATGTCAAAAGCGCCTTTTTGAATGGCTACTTGAATGAGGAAGTCTTTGTTGCTCAACCACCTAGATTTTAAGATCATATACATCAAGAGTTTGTTTACAAACTTAAAAAAGCTCTGTATGGTCTAAAACAAGCACCCAGGAAGTAGTATGAAAGGTTAAGTAATTTTCTCATATCAAAGAATTATCAAAGAGGTGTTGTTGATAAAACTTTATTTCTTAAGAAAATCAACAAAGATACCATATTAGTTCAAGTATATGTTGATGGCATCATATTTGGAGCAACTAATGAATCTTTATGCAAGAATTTTATTAAAAAATGCAGGGGAAATTTGAAATGTCCATGATGGGAGAGCTTAATTACTTCTTTGGGTTACAAGTCAAACAATTACAAGGAGGAAGTTTTCTTCATCAAACAAAATACTGTATAGAACTCCTAAAGAAATTTGAAATGGAGCACTACAAGGAAGCATCACACCAATGTCCACTAACTGTTATCTTGATGCAGATGAAAAAGGGAAGTCAATTGATCAAACCAAATATATGGGGCTTATTGGTTTGCTATTATACCTAACAACAAGTAGACCTGACATAATGTTTAGTGTATGCATGTGTGCAAGGTTTTAGTCTGCTCCTAAAGAATCCCATTTTTCTGCTGCAAAGAGAATTCTCAAATATCTCAAGGGGACATTGAATGTTGGGTTATGGTATCCTGGTGAGTTAAAACTAAATCTAATTGGTTATCCTGACTCAAACTTTGCAGGATGCAAACTTGATAGGAAAAGTACAATTGGAACTTTCCATCTTCTTGGAAGCAGCCTAATTTCATGGCATAGCAAAAAACAAGCATGTGCTGCCCTTTCCATAGCAGAGGCAAAATATATTGCTACTGGAAGTTCCTGTGCTCAATCTTTATGGCTCAAACAAAAACTTGAAGATTATGGTTTGATTCTCAGTAAAATCTCTCTTCTATGTGATAATACGAGTGCCATCATATTAAAAAAAATCCAATATATCATTCTAGAACAAAACACATTGAAATTAGACATCATTTCATTAGGGATCATATTTCAAAAGGTGATTGTGAAATCTTTTTCATAGAGACCATGAAACAATTAGCTGACATTTTCACAAAACCTCTTGCTCGTGATCACTTTTATAAAATCAGGACTAAATTAGGTATGCTGGATGCATCAAACATTACATAAATTCATGCATTCTGTTTTATTTAATTAATGTAAGATAGTTTTTAATCGATTAAGATACTTGAGTCAACAAAATTATTTTGTTTTAATCGATTAAATTTAAATTCATTTACAAAAGATTTCTGAAAACCTATCCATATTGTTTTAATCGATTAAAAACTCTTAGGTTACCAATTTTCATTCCTCATCTCTGTTTTAATCGATTAAAACATATTTACATCAGTTAAATTCATTAATTGGTTCAAAATTAATCGATTCTTTCTCGAATTAATCGATTAACATTCTGTTATTATTTTCATTAACCATATCCATTACAAAATTAATTGATTATTTCTCGAATTAATCGATTAATATTCTGTCATTATATCTCTAACCCATATCTAGATTAAATTAATTGATTAAATTGGTAAATTAATCGATTAGTTTGTTCTTAGAAATTGTTTCAGTGACTTTTAATTGCAGGATTTTGGAAATCTATTAGGAAAACAAGAATTAAATATCAAGATTCAATCTCTGCAATTTTTTGCAACAATATTAATTGCACCATTGACCAGTCAACCCTACCCTCCAAAGAACAAATTAGTTGATGTATTTTGCAAACCCACCATCTAACTTCAATATTGTTGTAGCCAGTCAAAGGAACATTCAGAATTAAAAAGGCTAGAAACACAACAGGGTTACTTTGATTGACTCTCGAACTCCAAAATTCATCTTTGAAATCTGGTCTCTCTTTTTGTTAAAAACCAGGTTTTGCTTTCTTAAACTCATACTCACCCTTTCTACTTCTTGATCACCCTCTCTTCTTCTTGACCACCCTCTCTTCTTCTCTTTCAAACAAATCCTGTCTTTATCTCTACAAGGATGCTAAAGAGATAAAAAAAAATAGGAAAAAGAAATACAAGGGGGAATCCTCCTCTACTGCTGCCAATCCTAGAGGACACTTGGAAGCTTGGTTTAATGGTGACATTAACCAGATGAATTCATTCATCTCTAAATTCAGTCAAAAGCAGCTAGTAATTCCCAAATAATCTGTTTTGCATGGCTCAATGAAGAAGGATTTACGGCTCTAAGAAGGCACTTAAAAACCAGAAGCTAAAAATATTCATGAAATACACTGGGAACATTCAGCCAGATCTTGTTCGTGTTTTCTATTCCAATCTCTCAGTTAATGGCTCCACCATCAAATCACAAGTAAAAGGAGTTGATATGGTAATCACTCCTTCAATATGGGAACAAGTAGTTGATCTCAAAGATGTAGGAGTCAAGGTGTGTAGGGGGAATGTCTTAGAACTACCATAGTTTAACAAAATTCAATTCTTCCGTTCTTGCCTCAAAAACTCCAATGACTCGGTCAGAATTTTGAATGCTAGGAAGATGAAGCTAGAATAGAGAGGCTGTTGGCCTTTGTTATAGCATGAGTGCTTACACCCAGGGGGAGCAATCATGCTCTGTTAAATGAAGGAGATCTTGCCCTTATGTACTGTATCTAAAATAACATTCGGGTTAACTGGGTTTTTGTGATTAAAGATCACATGATCAAGGCAAAATGGCTGAGTGACTTTTTTTTACCATATGCAATGTTGATTAACAAATTTTTTCAATATTTTCAGTTGAATTGACAGGGGAATATCTAGAAACTCCAAAATCTACAAATGAAATTGATGATTCTACCCTTCGAAAAATTGCCTTCATCAAAGTTTATCACATCTTTTTTATTTCTCTAGTTTCTTTATTTTAATTTCACTAGGTCTATAATATTTTGTTAGCTTCTAACCAGAATACATTGAACCTCAATATATTATGCATGTTTTGATTATACTGCTTCTCTATTTTTTATGAAGTTAAAGGGGGAGAAATTAATATTGAATCAACTACTAACACAAGAAATGTCAAGTAACTTCTCTATAAGACTCAAAGAGGCGTTTGTTGTAAGACCTAGGAAACTAATTATATATTTTAAGGTAGAAATTGGAAGTAAGGGAAGTAATTAAATTAAGAATTTAATAATATTGCAAAGATGAAGAATGGCTCATTTGGTTAGATCCTTGTCTTGAGATGTGGGGATCATGGGTTTGATTCTTGTATGTGCATATAATTAGAACAATTATAATTTTCTATTATTTTATAATTGTTTAGAAAATACTCATGTGTATGCGTTGAGTATGTTTAGGGAATTAGCAAATTTTAAATTGACACATTTAGAAATTATTGGTTGATGGTTGTTTTCTTGTATGCATTGTGTGTGTGGGTACACTGTAATTTTTACTATGTGTGTGGATTGATAAGAAACATATGATGACTAATATGATTTGGAGTAATGCTTGAGTCCTGGGGGTTGTGAGTCCAAATCCTGAATAGAGTAAAAAGGAGGTAATAATATATATTTTTTCGTAAATTCAAGTGGTGTACCTTGGGAGGTGAATAGTTGAGGCAGATACATCAAATATGTATGTAAACACAATCTTTGGGAAATTATATAAAAATATCGACTTGGTTTTTAATTTTCAAATTTTGGTTATATGTTCTTTTATATGTCTAGTTCGTGTGTGATTTATTTCAAAATTTTCTAACAAGTAGTTTTTCCATGAAAAATCTTGGAAGTGATTAGGTTTTGAGTTGGTCGAAATAGAGTTGTTATGTTTACCCAACAACTTCGAAAAATAATATAAAATCGAGATTGAAGTGTTTTGAGATGAAATTTTTATCGTAGTTGTGACTGTATGTATGTGTTAAGAATATTTAATTTCGTAATTTTATGACCATTATTTTATTTTATAAAAATATATCTTTGAGTACTGCCTTGGTAGTGGAATCTTCAAAACGATGTTATTTCTATTTTCATTTCATGTTGCTACTGGTGTTGCTGTTTTATTTTATTGTTGTTGCAGTGTATATTATTTTGGTGCAGAATTTGTGGTAATTATATGTTAAAATCCTTAAATGTAAGGAAAAAATTACTTGAATTATGATATGATGTAATTACATGATGAGTTTAGGTATGTTTGATCTGTGATGAGATGTTGTATGCATATGTGTGTATATAAGTGAGGGAACAATATGAGTTCTTTCATAGTCGTAAAGCCAAAATGATTTCTTTACTTAGAGGAATTTTTCGAGTCATGGTAAAGGGGTTTTTTTCCTCCGTAAGTCTTTAGCATGAGCTTAGCAAGAGTGTTCCGTCCAAGGCTTTGTCGAGCGGGTGGAGTTGTGATCGATGTCATACTCTGTCAAATAATTAAAACAGATAATATAGTAATAGGAAGCTTTCCTAGGTCGTCTCCCAAAGACCACGAATTTCTATCAAAGCTTATCAATTTTTCGAATTAGAACAATAACAAAAGGGGGGGGGGGTTTCAGAATTAAAATATTAGATGAAACAGAATAAAAGCAGATTATAAAAATGTGGATTAAAAACATATTATAATGCAATTGATTTCTTGATTCCAATGCAGTGTCACTTATCCTAGGTTACGAAATTAATTTGAAATTAACCAACTAAATAAAGATAAATCCCAAATTATATTCCAATCCAAAATTAATCAACTAAGCGAAGATTAATCCCAAATTAGCTTTAACCCTTATTCTAATATGAAATTAACCAACTAAGCAAAGATTAATCCCAAATTTTCCTTAACCCTTATTCCAACATGAAATTAACCAACTACGCGAAGATTAACCCCAAATTATCCTTATATAATTAAGTATTGCATACATTACATAATCTCATCTCTAACACAGAATTAAGCAAACTGTGATATTAGTTTCGGTTTATTAAGTATAAACAAATTATCATTCAATACTGAGACTAGAAGATGAAGAGTTAGTAAAACAACAAAATGAAATTGAAGAACAAAACCTCAAAGATCTACTTGCATTCTCCTTAGAAAATCAATACAAAGATTTAACTATCCATGAAAAATCGAAAATGCAGAAAAGAGACATAATTAAAATCAAAACAAGAATTTAAAACAATGATAGAAGAGTAAACAAACTTGAATATAAATTGTAGAAGATGAAAGGCGGTTGTGTGGCTGCTGTGTGGGTCTTTTTCTCTCAACCCTACATCTCGCTTATATAAATAACCCTAACCCTAATCTTAATCTATGTTTGGGTCCAACTGGTCCACAAAACACATCATAAGTTGGCTTCAGTGCAAATTTGTGAACTTCAAACACGTGTAGTATTTTCAATACTTATCCAAATTAAGCGATTTTGGTTTCCTTTAAAATCCTTTTGAGTTAACTTTAAAATGCCACCGTTTCTACTATTTTTGGAGGTCTAATGAATTTAGGAGACTTAAATTACTAAAGCATGTCCATTGGGCTAGCCTGGTGCGCTTGACCCATTTTGGATAATTTATGTAAAATCCAATTTAGCTCCGAATTGAATGATTCTGGATCCTGTGGAAAGCTGAATGTGTCTAGTTTATAATGCTTCCAGAATCATGGTTTTTGGAGCTCTATAGAAAAAAATGATAAATAAAACAATGAACCAATGTTAGTACCCGTATAGAATAAAATATGACATTTGGCCCAATTTTCCAAGCCCAAAATTGCTTTAAACAGTAATATGGCATCTGGCCCAATCTTCTAGGCCCAAAATTGCTTTAAACTGTCTTGAAAATAATAATGAGCGAAAATTAGATCAAATAGATTCAAATTAATTGAAATTTGAATTATTGACCCAATGAAACCCAATTAATAAAAATTCACTAAGAACAGAAAGTTAAGCCCAAAACACTAATTAAAATAAGTTCAGAAAGGGAAGAAAATATGATAATATAATGACTCATCAAATAACCCCACACTTAGCCTTTTACACTCCTGGGAAAAATCAAGAAACAAAGCAAGGAAATAAATCCAAAAACATAAAAGAAAATCATGCAAAGGATAGAAACAAAGACAAACAAAAACATAAACAGAATTACATACTCCTTAATGAAACCTGGGAATCAAAAGGGATAGACAACCTCCAACACTCAAAGAGTCAAAGAAACCAGACATCTATGGACATCATCCAAACAATTCAAAACATGCCAAGAAAATCATTATGCTCAAGAGGTGAATGAAAAACAACAGAACCTCACAAAATATGCACTGTATCACTCAAGTGTTTAAGCTACTATTTACTCTCAAAACACTCATGAAAAACAAGCACCACATAGACTTGGCAAGCCTCTAAAATCAACAAACAAAAACACATGCACATAAAGATCAAAAAGACTTTCAAAAGTTGTAATGGGGCTAAGGGCAAGGTATGGAATGTATGGGTAAGTAGCTTAAAGACCAAAGAAAATAGAGGAGCAATGGGGAATGAGTCAAAAATACACATGAAAGTAAATCCACCAATTTCAATCCTTACACAATGTCCAAACATTTTTTTTGCTTTCTTTATATATATATATATATATATATATATAATTTTTCTTTTCTCTTTTTTTTTTTAGAATCGAAAACAAAAGAAAACGAGATAGCCACAATTGAAGAGTCCAAGAATGAAAACAACTAGTTACCACCCTCCACTTTTTGAGCACTCATTCCCAAAACAATTCCAAAGCTCAAAAATTTCCTAAGGTAGGGTAATCATGGTTTTTCGAGGCTAAGGGCTTGTAATGAGCTATAAAACAAAGAAAAAGGGTCATCGGTTCAAAGGGGCTATCAAAGGGATTGATTCAAGGTAAGCTCATTTGGCTAGAGGCTTATAAGAACAAAAATGTCTAAATCATCTCCAACATGCATGTGAATCAAGAAGCATAAAAAATAGTCAAGCCAAGGCCACTGTGCAAGCAATCAAGAGGTTTCAATGTATGTTTTCAAAGGTTTCAACTCCTTTAATGAAAACAATCAATTAATTCGAAGATATATCAATTAAAACAATTTCAATGTATGTTTTAAAAGGTTTTAATCGATTATTTCGAATCTAACAGTTAAAAACCTGTTATGTAAGTGTTAAGAACATTTTAACTGATAAAGCTCATATAATATCAGTTAAAACAATTACTTAAAAACCATTTAACCGATTACATTGGTTTTTAACAGATTAAACATGTTTAGAGGCATTTTGAAAAATCTTTAAAATGATGAAACCTCATGCAGCAGAGAGATATGAATGAATATACCTATGTATAGATGTAGACTCACTAATCACTCTACCCTTTTAACCAAGTAACCTTTGACATCAGCAGAATAGCCTTGACTTCATTTTGACTTCATCAAATCAACAAGATCTACGTTTAATAAAATGATTCAATAAGATCTTCATCACTTTCAGAAAGAACTTTGAAAAACTCCACAAAACTTGCATGATTCTTCCTTGAAAGTAGCTCTTATGATTGCTTGATTGATTGCACAAAAGTATATTTTTAAAAGAAGGAAGCAATCCTGTTTATATAGAGATTTGCTCTAACTGCTGGTTTAATTAATCTGTTAAAACAATCTTTTAATCTGTTAAAAGTCTTGAATTAATCTGTTAAAACTTCTTTTAATCTGTTAAAATGTTCTTGATCATTTTCCAAATTTGTTTTAACTGATACGACAATGTTTCAATTGATTAAAACACTTTGTAAAAAATCCCTTAAGTTGTTTTAATCGATTAAAATTCTGCCAAATATTTTCATAAAACTTTCTAAGTGATTTTAACTGATAATAGCCAGTTTTAATCGATTAAAACAGTTAGTAGAAATTCTCTTAAATTGTTTTAATCGATTAATTTGATTTTACATCGATTAAAATACTGACGGAACATATTTCAAAACACTTCAAGTTATTTTAATGGATTGTTTCGAGTTTGTATCATTTAAAATACCGACATAACATCTTTCAAAGCACTTCAAGTTATTTTAATCAATTGTTTCGAGTTTGTAACGATTAAAATACTGCCAAAACACTTTCCAAAACATTTTAAGTGATTTTAATTGATTATTTTGAATCTACATCAGTTAAAATACTAGCAGAAGGTTTTCAAAAACTCCTTTAATGAAAACAATCGATTAATTCGAAGGTATATCGATTAAAACAGTTCCAGTGAATGTTTTAAAAGGTTTTAATCGATTATTTCGAAAACCTATCAGTTAAAAACCTGTTATGTGAGTGTTAAGAACATTTTAACTGATAAAGCTCATATAATATCAATTAAAACATTTTCTTAAAAACCATTTAACTGATTACTTTGGCTTTTAACAGATTAATCATCTTTAGAGGCATTTTCAAAATCTTTTAAATGATGAAACCTCATGCAGCAGAGAGATATGAATGATTATACCTATGTATAGATGCAGACTCACTAATCACTCTACCCTTTTAACCAAGTAACCTTTGACTTTATTAGAATAGCCTTTGACTTCATTTATCATTAAATGCTTCTTGCAATGAGTTATAATTCACAAAATTAGAAGAAGAGTTAGAACTTACACTGCTGGTTTGATAAATCTGGTTAGCCATTAGAAACAAGTTAGCTTCTTCACCATCAGAATTTTCTGTTGATGAGGTATCATTGTCATCCCATGCTATATATGCTCTTCTTTTGATCTTTTCTTCTTTCTTGTCATTGTATTTATTCTTTTCTAGATACTCCATTCTTACATGACCTTTCTTACCATAACCATAGCACTTATAGTTAAAGAAATGATATTTCTTTTCATACCTTTTGTGTTTATCTTTATCTTGGATCTTTCTCTTGAGAAACTTGTTCAACTTTTTGACTAGCAATCCAAGATTTTCACTTTCTTCTTCTGATTTTCTTGATCTTTTTCTTCAGCTTTGAGCGCTATGCTTCTACCTTTCTTTTTAGAGATTTCTTGCTCATTGAATCTATTAATTTCCATCTCATGTTCTCTGAGTTTGCCAAAAAGGAGGCTGTTGTCATGATGGATAAATCTTTTGACTCTGAAATTGCTGTGACCTTAGGCTGCCATGACCTGTCAAGACATTTCAAAACTTTTATATTTAATTCCTCTTTATCAAAAGTTTTACCTAATCCCATTAGATGATTGATGATATGAGTGAAGCGTTTATGCACATCTGTAATACTTTCTCCGGTTTGCATTTTAAACAACTCATATTCTCTTATGAGAGTATGCTTTCTAGCTCTCTTTACAACAGTCGTTCCCTCATGAATAACCTCAAGAACTTCCCACATTTCCTTGTCAGATTTGCATTGAGAAACCCTGAAAAACTCATCCTTGTTTAGTGCAAAAGTAATTATGTTTTTAGCAGTACAATCACTTTGAACTTTTCTTTTCTCTTCATCATTTAAGCTAGACCATTCTTTTTCTGTAATTAATGGACCATTAACAATTACATCCAAAACATTTCTATCAATAGATTTAATAAAGATTTTCATCTTAATCTTCCAAAATGGATAATCTGTACCACAAAACAGTGGAGGTCTATTAATAGAAGCTCCCTCAGAAAAAGGTAATTTGTTTTCAGCCATGAAAGATTTGGACCGAAAGTCTTAAGTATTTTTCATAACCCTTGCTCTTGAGACCAATTGTTAGAAAAGGAGGCTGAGATCAAGAGGGGGGGGGGGTAAATTGATCTTTGAAAGATTTTCGCAATTTACAGATTATCTATTTCAAAGATTAAGAGTTCTGACCAATTCTTGAATCAAGCAAAACAAGCAATTGAAATAAAGACAACAACAAAATTAAAGAGAGTAAGGTTTAGAAAAATACAACCAAGATTTATACTGGTTCACCCAATCCCAGGGCTACGTCCAATTCTCAGCCAAATTCCAGCTGAGTTCCACTATATTGAATGATTTACAGATTACAGATTCCAATCACACACCCAACCTACCACAAGAACCAAAATTCCAGTCCTTGCACCTAAACCTTCACCAAGAACCAACTTCCAGTTCTTGAACCAACCTGCAGCCAAATTCCAACTACAGAACCAATGCCCAACAATTCCAGACACCCAACATACAGTAAAGAAATGTAAAGAAACAAAGAGAAGAAACTAGAACACTCAAACCCGGATTATGCAGCTTTGCAGAATGAGTTTCTTCACAGAAGAAATGCAAAAATTGCCTCAAAAAATAACTTTGAAAAACTCCACAAAACTTGCGTGATTCTTCCTTGAAAGTAGCTCTTATGATTGCTTGATTGATTGCACAAAAGTATATTTTTAAAAGACTGAAGCATTCCCTGTTTATATAGAGATTTGTTCTAACTGCTAGTTTAATTAGTCTGTTAAAACAATCTTTTAATATGTTAAAAGTCTTGAATTAATCTGTTAAAACTTCTTTTAATTTGTTAAAATGTTCTTGATCATTTTCCAAATTTGTTTTAACTGATACGACAACGTTTCAATCGATTAAAACACTTTGTAAAAAATCCCTAAAGTTGTTTTAATCAATTAATTCGCATTTTAATCAATTAAAATTCTATCAAATATTTTCATAAAACTTTCTAAGTTATTTTAATTGATAACAACCATTTTTAATAGATTAAAATAATTAACAAAAATTCTCTTAAATTGTTTTAATCGATTAATTCGATTTTACATCGATTAAAATACTCGATGTAACATCTTTCAAAACACTTGAAGTTATTTTAATCGATTGTTTCGAGTTTGTATCGATTAAAATACTGACAGAACATCTTTCAAAGCACTTGAAGTTATTTTAATCGATTGTTTCGAGTTTGTATCAATTAAAATACTGCCAGAACACTTTCCAAAACATTTTAAGTGATTTTAATTGATTATTTCGAATCTATATCAGTTAAAATACTGGCAGAAGGTTTTCAAAAATTCCTTTAATAAAAACAATTGATTAATTCGAAGGTATATGAATTAAAATAGTTCCAGTGAATGTTTTAAAAGGTTTTAATCGATTATTTCGAAAACCTATTAGTTAAAAACCTGTTATGTAAGTGTTAAGAACATTTTAACTGATAAAGCTCATATAATATTAATTAAAACATTTTCTTAAAAACCATTTAACCGATTACTTTGGTTTTTAACAGATTAATCATCTTTAGAGGCATTTTCAAAATCTTTTAAATGATGAAACCTCATGCAACAGAGATATATGAATGATTATACCTATGTATAGATGGAGACTCACTAATCACTCTACCCTTTTAACCAAGTAACCTTTGACTTCATCATAATAGCCTTTTACTTTATTCTACATTTTATCAAATGATTCAAATAAGATCTTCCTTACTTTCATGTAGATCTTTAAATTCTACAAGTAGTTAAATAAATAGGGTAAAAGTATAGTTTCTTAGTCTTTATTTTATAAACTAGTCCATCATAGGGAACCTGAAAGGGGCATTGTGGGTTGCTAACACCTTCCGCACACGTAACTAACTCCCTTACCCAACTCTGATTGTAATGACCAAAGTTGGTTTTCTAAAAACCAACGCCTTTTTCTTACTTTTTCAATGTTTACGGTAAAAACATCGGTTGCGACTCCATCGAACCTTTTCGAAAACCTCGCCTTTAGGTCCAACCTGATTATCGGACAACCTAAAGGCGTTGAACATCTTTAAAAAACGTGAGTTAATCAAAACCATCGTGTCACTCCGACCGCCTCTTCTGACGGCGACAACAGATGGCGACTCCATTGGGGAAGCTAGAGAGTTGATCCCATTTAGTGATGGACTATGTTTAGAAAATAAAAACTTGAATTTATGCTTTTACCCTTCCTTGTTTTATAACATATTTTATTGTATGGCTTTAATAACTGTTATATTTTTATTTTCTGCAATTATTTGAAATAAATTGTACACAAACCCTTGCACATAACAATTCCCTTTATACCTGGGGGCAAGAGTGAATACACATAGGGAGTGGGTGGCAGGTACGACCGACCATGGTAGTGGCCTTAGTGCCAGTAGGTCGTTGTCGAAAACCACCACTCAAGGTGATAACCTTCTTCTCTTGGTATAAGAATGTCGACAAGACCTTTTTGCCATGCATGGTTCAAAGACTGAGAGATTGAAGGGTCCTTATAATGGGGGCACCTTGGGGACCTGACCTTGGTGAGAACAGTTAGAACCTACCTTTGCCAATGCACTTTTCTGTAGAAAAACCCTACCTCGTGAATAAAACGTCACTCTGTTCGCGAATGAGTGAATTGTTTGTGCATTTGTTTGTTGCATTTGGTTGTTGCATAGCATAATCATTGTCGCCGCCGTCAAAACGAGGCGGTCGGAGCGACGCGATGGTTTTATCGACCCTCTTTGTTTTCGCATTTTTATTGGTGGTTACAACGCCTTTAGGTTGTCCGACAACCGGGCTAACCTAGGGGCGAGGTTTTCGAAAGGTGTCCTTGGGCTGTCCGATAACCGGGCTAATCCAAGGACTTATTTATTTTGGGTTCTATGGAGTCGCCACCGATATTTTTACCATAAACATCGGAAAAGGGGTTTAAAAAGGCGTTGGTTTTCGAAAACCA